>VZRH01000661.1:353680-370823 GCA_013397555.1 Urocynchramus pylzowi | reverse complement strand
AATGATTTAAAAAAAAAAAAAAAAAAAAAAAGAGAATGAATCTCATGGAAGTTTTAATACAAGACCAGAAAGGCCTCTTGTAAACATTGGTATTTACAAGTTTAAGATTTGTACAACTACAAAAGGATAATTTTAAGTAATAGTAGTGCATTTACAATGAATTTGTTTTTTGTAATAAGAGCAATGGATAAGTTTATCTTTTTCCTTTTAAATTTTCAGGGGATATCTTTCAAGATTAAGATATTTGTTACAAATAGTAGAAAAAATCATTTCTTTACAAAAAAAGTATATATTAAAATATTTATACAATTTAAGTTACTATATAATAACAGGAAATTTTTGCCTTGTACTCAGGCACCACAATGAAGAATGTGGTATAGGGAACCAAAACCAAACAGAATTTGCTCATATCCTAAATCTTATGAATTATCTAAGCAAGATCTGTAGCAATCACGGGGACTCTACCTCAAATACTACTACTTGTGCCAATTCTTTTATCCATTTTTGATTTGAAACTCTGTGTTCAGTACATTTTAACTTATCACTTCCAAAAAGAGCTGCTGGATAGAGTGTCACCCTCCACCCCACCATCTCTGATATATTTTCCATATGATACTCATACCTGAGCAAGGCTCTACAACGTTGATGTGTCAAACATAAAAAAGGTTATATATTTTTAAGATAAAAACAATGCAAAAATAAAATATTTGTAGCATTTACAAATAGTACAAGAGTTACATTAAACACTACATTCGAAACTTGAGATTTATTAAGTCGTTTCTACTTTGAGCCTGATGTTTTCATATCTGCAAAACAAAGGAGACATTGTTAGATATTTCTCATTTCACATTTGAGTGTACACACCCAAACATTTTCAAACAAACACTGTTTCAGAATTCTAGGATATAGATAATGGTCAAAACCCCTGCCAATTAAAGGGTTAAAACAGCACACAAATACTGAACATCACAGAAGACAACTTCTTTGTTGTTACTGCCCATCTTAGAAAGCACAAATGAGAAACCAAGCAGTGGAGCATTCAACAGGTGGGTCCCAGCCCAGCAGCTACCCCCACACCACAGTTCCCTGCTGCCCAAGGGGGTGGGCACTCTGCCCTTCCTACCTTCCTCTGTGCCCACAGCACCTCTTGCTGAGCAAAGCCAGCTCCCAGCAAAGCCAAGCCAGAAACAGGAAGGAGCGGGATGAAAAGCTGGCAAAACTTGAGACCCCAGATTGGCTTACTTATAAGGCAAGCCAGAACTGACCAGGGTAACCCTAATTTTATTTTCAGTGGATCCACTCCCATCCCCAAATCATCATGAGACTGTACAAATTCAAGCCCAGGGACAAGATGACAAAACCTCTTCTGGCTGTAACACAGATTTTAAAGTGTATATGCATCACAAAAATACACCTTATATCACCTGATGGAATTTTTTTTTTCCATTTAGGAGGGTGAAAAGACTGGAAAAAAAACTCTGATTACACTGTATGTCATGTACATGCTGCACATAACTGGATTACTTCTTATAAGACCAAAAAACTTCTGAGCTGAAGTTAATTCTAGAGAAGTCAGAAGCTATGGCAGCAGCTCTCTGGCCACAGAGAGAAGGACAGCTTTCCCAGGCATTGTCCTGGGGAAGGCTGTGAGAAGATCAGAGAAAAGAATGAGAAACAATTCTTATCTTAACTTACTGCACCTGTTGTTGTGAACATGTAGAATGTGTTACGGAGATTTGTTTACCAAAGGGTGGTTTCTTAATTAACCAATGGTGATGGTGTTTTAATTAGAGGACCAATTAGGTCCAGCTGTATAGCAACTGTCTATAAAAGCAATGGATTTCTTAATAAGAATAGAATAAAGATATTGATCAGCCTTCTGTGAATCATGGAGCCAATGCTAATTATTACTCGGTGGGGGACCTGCTACGACGACAAGAAGCAGCAACTAGAATTGCATGAAACTCTCATAAGAAACAAACCAACATTACAAGAAGTTCCCAAGCAGTGCTGTGCTGGGTCTGGAAGAAATGCACAGCTCCTGCTCTGCTGGAATGCTGTGTGTGACAGTGACTTTACCTTGGAGCCACCGAACCTGCGTGGCCGGGCCGTAGCCCCTCTCGTTCTTGGCCGAAATCCTGAACACTATGGCAGGCCGGGAGGTGTAATCCACGTGGGCATTGGAAAGCTGGGCAGCAGTCACTATGCAGGAGGTTTTAAGACCACAGTATATCCTCATAAATACAAGTTGACTTGGATTTTCCTGTAATTGTGTGGAACGGATGGCTAAGTAGGCAGAATATTCTAAAATGTTTCCAGAGGGTGAAGCAGGAGGCTCCCAAGAAAGATGAATACAGTCTACACTCTGAAAAAAGAGAGAAAAATATGATCGTTTGTAGCTAGCCAGAAATATATAAATAATATTAAATAACCCCAAATTCTAAAGATTATCTGAAAATTCTAACCTATCATCACCACTCTTGTCTTTCGACTTCTTTTTAAGGAGTGTGGTAAACCCCTATAGATTTAATGATGCAAGACTAGAAAATCATAGGGAAACTATCATTAACTCTTAAAATAATTCTTTTTAGCAAATTTCTTAAAGAATATAATATTGAGCAGAATTAACCAAGTAAGCATTGGACACTATTTTATATGACAATTTTAACTTAAAAATAAAACCAACTAGAACCAAGAGTTCTGAGATTACACCGGTGACCAGAATTTTACACATCAGAGGCAGGATTACCTATATTTCTCACCTTGGTGATTTTGACTGTTGAAGGAGCTCCAGGAAAACCTGGAATGCATGTCTTGAATTCACTGATTTTACTGAAAGGCCCAACACCACAGCCATTAATTGCAGCAACTCTGAACCTGTACACTGTGCCTGGAAACAGATCCTGTTTCTTTAGTAATCTGTAGTCTGGTACATCTGCACCTTCCGTCTGAAAATAAAGCAACATTTGTGGTAATTTTAAAAATACTATAAACACAATTGCCTAGTTAGGCTGAGATTAATGAAGTTTAATTGAAACTGAAATGTATTTAATACTGTTGTACTTGAATCAGAATTTATGAAAAGGTTCTGACTGACACAGTATCTCACCTCAAAACAGCTGATCTAAGATGCAATGTGAGACTACATCTCTAGACCAAAAGATATCTCATTTTCTCAGTCATTTAAATTAAACTGCACCTTGTGGTTATTTTTACTCAGGAAAGTTCAAACAAAGTAGTATTTACAACTACATAAGTTATGATTTGGTTAACATAATCTTCTGTCCTAAAAAATATTTTTATTTCAAAAGCAGTTATTCTAATGTTAAGAGCTGCAGTTCAATGTGTAGGTAATCAAAATGTTTATAAGGAAAAGCACAGTAAGTTAGTACTTTCTGAAACATTATGTGCTACCATATTTCCATGATTAAAATATGCATTGATGCATCACTGATCCTTACAGTGGAACTGTTTTCCTACTGAATAATGTGAAAGAACCACAATCAATGTAAACACTGTACAATGTACTGTGCTCTTTAAAACTAAGACATAGGCTATTTATAGTGAAGTGCTTTCAAAGAAAGGCTTCTGTTATTTTGTTTCTGTCTCAAGAACACACAGTTTTTGTTTCTAGTTAACGAGGACATCACTAATTTACACTTTTACTATCAAAACTGTTACACTTTTGCAAGTTTCACACTCATAATTTTCATGTATCCACTTTCATGTACCAATACTAAGTTAGAAAGATCTAATACAAAAGCCACCATACAGTTCCAGATCTAGTCTTTTTAAACAGGTTAGTATATGTCTTACTAGTATCTTTAACAACTTTTGTGCAAATATTCTGGGAACAGAGAAGAAACTGAAACATTTCAATGCTGGACTGAAATAAAATATTACGAAATTGTGCAGTTTTCAATTTTTAAGAATTTTACTAGCTTGAAGAATTATTAATTTAAAATTGTTTTCTAAGGCAAGAAATAAGAAAATAATTAACAATAGCAAAATAAAATATTTTGTATTATCACACATAAACAAAAAGAAAATTAATCTAGTTTAGGAAATAGTAAAAAGAGGTGATAAAAATACATGAGGAACTACTGGTCATAAAATACAAAACTCCTACAAGCACCAGATTCTGTTGCAGTATCAGAAAATCCCACATTTTGTTGTGAACTATATAAACAACAGATTCTGAAATAGGTATGGGCAAGTTACATCAGAGAAGCAGCAACTACCTTGCTATTGATGTTCAGTGTTTCCTCTGGCAGCAAGTAGAACTGGCTCACCACAGCACTGTTGTTCTTAAAAATTCCCACATCATACCACCGGCGGTCCCTGGTTTTCGCCGGTGCTGGCGCTCTCTGGGGAGCTCTCTAGTATTTGAAGAACACGTCATGTAGATTACCCACACTTCAATGCCATGGAAAAAAATGTCAAGGCTCTAGTACATGTAAGAGACAGCCCCCTTTTATACCAGTGTTAGTTTCTTATGCTTCAATTGAATATGCATGTATTATTAAAATACTGTGCAAAACCAACTGGCTCTTATACATTTACTCAGGCACGGTCTGTCATTTAAAAAGCAACAGCTGGGACGTCGCATCTGATATTCTGAACGGGGCAGGGAAGAAGCTTAAAGCTAGAACTGGGTGTCTGTAGCAGCATGTAGTTGTGAGTTAATTTCTCTCAGAGGTCAACAAGTTTCCCAAGGTGGTCCAGCACCAGCAGCTCCCCCTGGGGCTCAGCTGTACCTCGGCCCCACACGTGCTCTTTGTCAGGCACTGCGGAACTGGCCTGCAGCTGAGATCAGCCCTCTGCTGGGGCGTGGGGCCATGGGGATGGAGGGCGTGCAAACTGCTCCTGACTGACCCAGAAACACACACTGGCTTTCTTGCTGGTCTCCAGGCACCAGGGAGGGCACTTGCACAGTCAGGTGCCCAGCACAGACAGGCCATGATCCTGCTAGCATGGAAATGGGGCAGGAGCTGCAGCTGCTCTTGGCAAAAGCACCCAACCCTTTGGTAGCAGCTGCTTCTCCCCATCCTTAGTTCCTCGCTTTTGGTGGCAACAGTGGCACCTTGGGTTTGTGTATTAAGTTGTAAGCAGGTGAAATAGGAAGCATTTACTTTTTCAGGCAGTATTTACAGCTTGCATAGTCAGTCCCCATCTCCTCTAGGGAAAAACATCAAGATGTCAGTTAAGTTACGTTTCAAATCTATAGAATCAGCAGCTAACACTAGTCTGATCTAATACATACTTCATTTTAAATTCAGTTGTGCATACAGAAAAACTTTTTACATTTGCACATCATGCAGCAGAGACCATTCCACGGTGCCAGTTGATAAAAACGATTCAACAGCTGAAACATGTACTTGGATCTCCTCCCAACTACACAACTGCTACTTAGACTCACATCTAACCCACACAATGCAATTAGTTTTACAACAGAAATGTTTACCCCTGTATTATTCACTCCAAGCTCAAAATAAACACTGCTTTTCTTTCAAAAATATAATGTAAGGAAAACAGAAGAGCCCTTACAACTAATCAACAGAACAACAGGTAAAGCAATTTGCTGATACTTTTTCAGACTTACAGAAGAGTGTGAATCATTTGTCTGTCCAGTACTGGCCCTTGTGGAAGGCATGACATAAGCAGTTTCAGCAGCTAAAAACAAAACATTAAATTTTAAAAACGTAAGCAATAGAAAAAAATTAAGACAAAACCCACAGAGTATGAAAGTTGACCTCAACAGCCATTTACAAGTATTTGTTGCACAAGAACATCTCAGACTTCTTTTGCATGCAGTTCTATTTATAACACAAACTAATTTTGGCTTCTATCAAATTCACAGAACAATTCTGAGAGTCTGGCACTAGAAGCTGCTACAGATAACAAACAGAAGGCAGGACTCAGAAAATCCTAAAAAGTGACAGCATTATGAAATCAATATAAAATATTTGTGAACAAATAATCTAAATACCAGATTGAGGCACATACTGGGGACATTGTATGAATAGTTTAAGTGTGAATTCTTAATTTGATTGCATTGTTTCTGACACCAATAGAGTCTGAATTCTGAACATAAGCAGTTAAACTGTAAACAACCTTAACAAATAGGAACAGAGCATTCTTTAAATTTAAAATTAAATCTTAAAACTAAAAAAAAGATTAAGCACATGAGTAACACATGGGAATATTAGTATTCTATGCTTGTGTTGCTGGGTTTTGCTTTTAAAATACAATACTTCTTGGTAAAAATCACACTATACACACAACATCAATATGAGAATACAGTTGTTTAGTCAACACTCAAAACAATAACAAGCACAGCCTGTTGATATTTGTCAAAAACAAAACTTGAAAAACTACCAGTTTATGTTCTGCATTGCTGCTGATTTTGGGTATTTCCAGCAGACTGTGAAGTGGCCAGCACATTAGACCAGCACTGAGCTGGCCACATTAACTGGCCATATTTATTACAGAGGTCAGTTGCTTAAAATCAAAATCATCCAAGGTTACTATTTTAGTCTTTTGCTGACTAAGTAGACAAGCACTGAATGAAAGCAAATGTGCAATGAGCACCAAAACAGGCTACCACTGCTATTTAGAAAATGGACCTCTGCATAAATGAAGATTTTTCACTTATAGGAAACATGGTGATTTACAAATGCATAGAAGGAATATCCTGATTTTAACAGATGTATAAATCCTAGCAGAGATCATCCAGGCTGCACAAGGTCTTCAATGCCCAAAGCCCTATCTACATCCCAGGTACTACTCAAGACGGGAATCCCACCACACTAGAGGAACTCTGATGGCCTTAGAAATATATGGCTCAAAATACAGTATGTGAAACACATTTCAAACCTTCAGATTTTGAATTGAATGTTGTTAGTGAAGTTTCATCTTTAACAACTGCCCCATTTGTACTTGATGATTCAGTTTTAACAGCCTGCTGGGTTACCATAGTTTGTGTGCTGGAGACAGTACTGGATACAGAAGCATCAGGATTTACACTTTGTTTGTCCAAGTCATGTAATTCACCTACATTTGCTGATGTCTGAGCACCTTAAAAAAGAAGAAAATAATAGCAAGAATTAAATATTGGTAACACACCAAATCTCAACTTGGTCTAATGGATTTAGTTTCACATAAAGCCTGAGTTTAACTCAGAATTAGGTTAGGCCAGCTCTGATTATACTGATTACAAATGCTTTCTTTAGGTTTATAACTGAACAGGAGTCTGTCTCCACAGTCATAAATAGGTGTAAGTAAACAGTTATTTTAAGCTTGCTGTTTTTTATGTATGTGGTCACAAAAACATTAATTTGGGAAAAAAAACACAAACCCTACTAAAATAAAGCATCCACACAAGTCAGTACCACAGATTTGTAACAATCAATTCAAGATTAACCCCTGTAGAAGTCTGTTTCTCACTTAGCAATAAGAACCAAAATTTCCATATCTAATTAAATTACACTGTGAAGAAAATAAAAATCCAAATCCAACTACCTATAAAATACATTGAGGTCAAATATAAACAGATCAGGTGATTAAGCCTGGATTCACTACACTGAACTTAAGGCACTTCAGTGAAATGCATAAATCAGAGCCTTGTCATCTTTTACTTCCTATACAGTCAGACAGAAAAATGCTTGTCTCTACATTGCCTGAAATTTTACATCAGCCAATAGCTTTTCACTGCTATCAGACAGACACAGTGTCAATTTGGTGTTACTATCACCCTAATGTTGTAAAACTTCATCTGTCCCTTTTTACTTGATGCTGAAAATGGCTATTTATGTTTAAATAGTCAGATCTTCCATTATAATAATGAATATATTGAGAATTTCATGTACCTTGCAACACTTCCAACAAGTTAAAATTTCAATTTTCTTTGTATCTTCTAAAAATACATTCAGTAATAACTAACACAAGTTGGATTTCTTAAACTACAAAAGACTCTTAAATAATTTTCAACTAGAAGACAGAAACAATCTTATTTTATGTTTTTGAGATGAATTTTAACTCTCACTTTTTACTCTATTTTTTTTTCTATAGTCATCTTACTTGAAGTACAAACAGGCAAAACAGAAGGGGCATTTGATTCTTTGACTCCTGTAGCATCTGTGTGGTTTTTCATAGTCTCCTGTGTAACCTTGTTTTCAGGTGCTGCAACCTTTTCTTTTCCTTCTACTTTTGAACTGGATGAAAGGGCAGCTTGGACCTAACCAAAACAACACATTTGTTAATGTTAAACTGCAAAGTTCAGAAATTTCAATTGCAAACATGGCATGAAAATGCTTGTTCATAAACAACAATATAAACTCCTCCAACAATTCCCCCGGTACTTTAAATTAGACCAAGAAATCAATCTCTCAATCCTTACCTTAGTCATTATAAAACAAAGACTCAAACACTGAGTTGACTTGGAAGAGTCATACTAAATTTTATCATTACATGGCATTTCATTGCTGTGTACATTTAGTCTACTGGGGGGACTTTGGTTGATAGGGAAAATCACAATTACAGAGGCTTTCATCCTTTGCTTTCCTGACATGTACTTGAGATATTTCTACTCTTAGGGAAATTTATGGTATTTCTACATGTGTTTCCTCCAGGAATACATTACGGATCCCACACAGATCTCAGTCTTTACACAACTAAGAAATGGTCCAAAGTTCTAAAAATGGGATCCTTTAGCCAGAGTTTGTCTTCACTATTTCTGTGAATCTGACAGAGGAACAGAGGAACATGTACAACTGCACAGCACAGATAATAACTGGATTTAACCTGCTGTAGGAACTTACAAATAAGCAGACTAGCATAAAACTAAATTAGACTAACAGAGAAGGAATATGCCTTATTCTTTTTGCTTCCCAGATTAATGTCACCAACATTCTGAGGATGAATAGTATTCCTATTGGTGTCAGGCTCCCATTTGGCATTGTGAAAGACAATACAGTTGCAATTCCCTTCTGCATTAACAAGAAGAGGACTTGAAATATTGTGTCTCCACCATAAAAAGAAAAAATATGTAAGAAAAGAGACAACTACTTCAGCAGGTGTCTGTCTTTTTGTTTTATTTGAGTTTTTTTTCCTAAGACCTAAAAAGTATGCAGGGAGTTTTAAAACTGAGAAATGTTCTGGCAGTTCACTATCTTGCCACACTGTTTTGACACTGAAGCATTTTTCAGTTTACACTTACATTATTAGGAACGAGATTATTTGCTTGGCTGGGATGATCCACCTTCATTTCTGGATAAGGGACACTAGGCAATGATTGTGGACTCTGATGGAGAGAACAGCCACCTTGCAGGTAAACAAAAGCAAATTCCCATCAGTTATGTAAAACTTAATATTATGATGGTTTTAACCTATTTCAGTAAGAAAGAGGGAGCCCAAAGTTGCCTGAAGGAAAACTTTGTTATAAGCCTGAAATGAAACTGCATGGCCAAACAGTTAGATAAAATTCCTTCCTCAGTGTTTCCTTTCTCAACTTGTGCCCAGCATTCTACAAATATCTTCATAATTCAGATAGCTGGCCAAAACCAACAGAAGCAAGTGAAAGGGGAGTTTGCCATAATTACGATGCAGACATTTGGAGAATAACCAAAGAAACAGGGCCTCTCTCTCTCTCACTGAATGGTTCTTTAAAAAACAAACTCATATTTATTACATATGCAACCCTCCAGTCTGCCTGTGCACAAACATTAGTGCAATGTGATCTGACTGCTACCTTGTGAACTCAGCACTGATGTCTCAGGAACGCCAGTACCAGGAATTCCAGCCACCGGTGGCACTGGGGAGTCCGCATGTAATTGAAGAAGATATCCTTCAACTGTAGGTACTTCATCCCACTTCAACTGAAAAGAGTTGGTTGTAGCTCTGATCAGCTGTACCTGTGATGGTGCTAGAGGTCTCTCTACAGGAAGCCAATAAAACACAGATGGCATGTTAGATATTGCCCTCCCTTACCAGTTTATTAAACTGCTGCACATTGCAAGTAAAATCAGTCGCTCCTTTTTCACTGATGTACAGTATATACCAGATGCAACAAGAAATCACAGTTAAAGGTGGCAAGGCAAGTCAGAGAACTACAAAGTGTCTTTTCAAAGTGTTCAAAAATGCTCCAGTTTTGATGTTTTGTTTTTAATGGTTCTTCTGCTGCCAGCAGAACTTTGGGTTGTAGCTACATCACTGCAAGGATTACAGAGACAGGAGATCCTTTTGCTTTCCTGAAATGCTGCAGGTAGCTCTTTGGCTCCCAAAGCTTTACATATTCCTCTAATTCACAAATTATTCATCTTCCTTTTTGCTTGCTCTGTGTAGCTGAAGTGAGCTTTTGCTCTAATTTCTTCTGCACAGGCTGAAGCCTGGACATGACTAATGCCAATGGCTTGCTCCTCTCACGTGCCTCTATGCCTGACCAGGCTGCAATCTTAAGCACATCCCTCCCCTGCTACTGTTTTTCATTTTCTGAGGGAAAACTGAAACAGGAAAAAAAAAGTTCTATTCTAATTCCCTCTCTCCCAATACCATCTCAGCTTCCTGCTATCAATGCAGCTACTAATGAGTGATTAGTCTCCAGAATTCCCTTTATCCCCAGGAACTATTTGGTCCTTTCTTAGATTAAAGAGTATCTTTTTGCAGTCCGAGAGATGAGGAAGCAGTAGCAGCAGCAATGATCCCAAGAGAAGAAGGGATTTGGTGAAAAAAGTAAGTAGTAGCAGGAAAGATCACTAAAAAGAGGCCAGGAACCCTGAGTTCAGGCAAAACAGCCTTTTGCATCTTGTATCAACTGACTATAGCATGCAGTGCAGAATTTAGCACAAAGCTTTTTCAGAGGCTTTAAACAAACCTTCCTAATTTTTTTCATTTTAAGTAATAGCCTTTAAGCAAACAGCAGTGAAACATGATTTAAAAACAATTTTTAAAATGTAAATACTCTTTGAGTTTGCTACAGCTTTAATGTTCTGATCATCACACAAGCTCTCACTAAGTTAATAAAACACAGAACATAGTACAAGTCTCTTCTTTATTTCTGACTCACCAGTATCAAGGTACCAAAGATCTTTGCAGCAGACTTGATTGTTCCAAGCTTTTCTGTAACCATCTCTACCACTCCAGATATACAGACGAGTGCCAACAGCTACAGCACAGTGTCCTGCTCTTGGCCCTGGTAACAAGTTACTCTTGTCCTCCTGGCAATCTGAGATCAGACCTATCCATTCTGTGGTATCTAGTAAATGAAACTCAAAGCATTTAGTTCCTAGATGTTTTCCAAAACAAGAAATAAAGATGTTAACACACTTAACTGCTCAGAAAAAAAAAAAAACCAAAATAAATCACCTCTCTTTTTATAGACAACTGCATTTAAAATGGAAATATTAAGAAGAGAAGGTTACTTTCCAATTAGTGTGCAAGATAAAATCAATTCACACAGGCTGAATTTTCTGACCTCTGGTTATCTCTCTCAGGCAAATAGATCAGAAGCTGAGAATTCAGGGATAGTACTATCGTGCTTGGAAAAACCTCATTTCAGAATCTGTCTCCTGTGTTCTTCTATAAATGAAGAAGGAGTATTTACATTACTTAGCATTAAAGTTGCATTAACAAAGATTTGAAGAAGCAAACTTGCTGAATCTTCAAAGAAAAATAATAATTAAAGTATTACTTTTCAAGTAATGTGCAAAAAACTGGCAACTTTTTAATCAGCCACAATTACAACTATGTATCCTAAACTTTACTCAAAGTCTTCAAAATAGTTACCCTACTCTGTTAAGAAAATACTAATTCAAAATATGCACTCTCGGAAAGGCAGAAACACTAACCCAAATTAAGGTAAGAAAAGGAGCCCGTGCATTTCCATTCACCATCAGGAGCAGAAATTTCACCTCCTGCTGACTGTGGAACCCATCCACCAAAAACATACATTCTGAAATACAGGAAAAGAGGGAAGAGGGGAAAAGAAAAGAAACGCCAATTAACATCTAGATGTGCTGCATGTGCTCTCTCAAGTTAGGACAAAATCAAAAATTTCCAATGTGTTACAGTTCTGGTTCACAGCAAATTTTATTTCTATCTACTGTCTTTATGAAGTACTGTTGCAGACTTCTACCTCCTGAAATTTTTGAGTAAATTGACTGATTGAAAAGCCCAATCACATGAAAAAGTCATGGAAACTCCTCAAACAACTTCCTAGAAACAGCGGTTAATACTGCAACATTCAGCAAACCATCAAACTGCTAATGCTCTCCAAAAATCCCACACCTTCAACAGAATTTCTACAATCCTTTACTGCAGAGCCCTCACTAAGTCATGCTAAAATAAGATGACTGGCATTTAATTCAGATATCAAAATTTTAAAATATAATGCAGGCTACAAACTACTAACATTTTACGTAAATAATAAAAAGCTAAGCTGTTGGATCAGAAGATATAAAGCTTTCATACTTCTTTACTCCCTTGCCACTTTCTCCTCATGCCAGCTTGTAAATTGATACAAAATGGACTGAAACCCATGTTTAAAAATCCATTTTATCAATGCTACCTGCCAAAACAAACCATATTGGCAAGAAGCAGTGTAATGAGGGTCAGACCACAGAAAATGTGGGGAATAGTTTTGCCTGGAACTAGTTTTACTCTTGGAGCAGTTTCCTTGCATAGTTACCTCATCTGTGTCACACACACAGAGGCACTGAAGCTCACTGCTGACAGAGCTCAGGCCCAGCTCTGAGGCTGCCCCAGAATGCACCAAGGTGCTCCAAGAAGCCCAGAAAGCTGCTGGTGGCTTGGGCAGATTGTCCTGCTGGATGGAAACACTGCCAGCCAGCTACCCTTGAGTTAACAGTGGCACTGAAATAGCAGCTGAAAACTACTCTAACAGGGCTGCTGTTTATACTGAGTAGTAGTAGATAAGCATCACCATTCTCCTACTAGGTGTACCTTTCTAGAGTTGAGCTTTTAACAACAGACATACTTGTTTCCTATTACATTGGCCGTATGGAGACTGCGAGGAAGCGGTACTGTCCCTTTGGTTTCTGGTCTTGACCAGGTCATGGTTTCTAAAAGAAAGATAATAGAATTCTCAAAAAAAAAAAAAAATTATCTTGTTGCTACATATTTCACTACCTGGATTTTAGGAGGGAACACACCTCTAATATTCAGCAAAGCTAAATTTCACCTTTTTAAGATGGCTACTTTTAGAAAAAAGGTGCAATAACAAGCACTTGGAACGTCTCTTTAAAAAATCACAGGAAATACTGACAAACTAAGTGTTTATCAAAAACATAAATTATGGTTTCATTATGGTTATTCAACTTTGTTTCTTTAGAGTGCTTTAATGACTATAATATCTGTCTCACGGAGTACCCGCAATAAGTGAGGATAATATATGCAAACAATACTGTATCTATTTAATTCCAAATACTACAAAAGGTTAACACTATGGTGTCAGTCTCAATAATATCTGCACCACAGCATGCCATAAACCATTCTATACTGCAATTTTTCCCCTCAGCCAGTAAGCACTGACTTCTGCTGGCAAACCAACTCACCTATGTCAAGTTCCCAGAGATCATTAAGCCGACAGCCACACATGCCTCCAAAAATATACATCTTTGGGCTTCCCACATCTTTTCTGCAGTACACTATGGCTGTGTGAGATTCTCGGGGAGATGGCAAGACTCCTTTGGTCACAGGAATACTCCAACCGACCACGCCAGACCCATGTTGCAGCTCCAGTTCATAGAAATCATTTAAATATCTAGAGTATTATTGTCAAAGTATGAAAAACTCACTTATAAGCATGACGACAAGTGCACTTTAAACCCTGACACTTCCAGGTATTACAGACTTCTGTCTTGGGAGGGTGCAGAGTTTTAAACTCTCAAAACATTTGATGCATTGTGGGCAGTACCAAATCTGGATTTAAAATGGATTTCAAACAAAAAAAGAAATTAACAGTTATAACTTGTTGCCTCTGAGAAAACGTGCTCTCTTATTTGCTACACTGTATTACATGAAAGAAACATGAAAACAACATTTCTTGCAAAAATTGCTACATACAGACACACAATAACCTGCAAAGCTGTGGGAAATACATGATGACAAGAGGTATTAGAGAGAAATTTCTGCAACTCTTAAGGCAAGGTGACAAGAAGCTGTTTGTGTTCTTGTGTCTTCAGGCTGGCCAATGCACAATTAGCCATTTGTTCCTGAATCTATCAGCAAGTTATTTTTAGATAATGGTCTTTGAATCTTGGCATTCACACCAGATACTTTTTGTTTACTGAGCTTGAAATTGCCAGTTTATAGCTCAGTGGCTGTAAGTGCTCTGAACTGCAGGTGAATGTGGATATAAAACTTCAGCACTATAGCACAGTTTGCTGACAATAATGGCAACTTCAGCTGTTATTGTAAAAAATTTCCAGATGAATTGATAACTGTTTTTCACAGCAATACAGAAAAACCATCCATCACGAATTCCCTGATGACTCATGAGACTCTGCTGATTGAGGTAATTCTAACAAACAAGCCATTCTTAAAAGCATCACCCAAAATACCAGGAGAAATACAAAAGCCTACTCAGGTTTCCCTACAAAAGTGTCAGAGCTGTCACTCAATGTTCCATATTGTGGGATTAGCAGAAGGAATACTTAATCTTCTTTGCCATGTAACCCCTTCACTGCACAAATAATCCAACTTTGAGCACTTTGTGTACAGGACAGCCTGCCTAGAATGTTCCTTTCCAAAGCTGTCAGATCAAGTAATTTGTTTTTAAAGCCGTTAAACTCAAAGACAAATGAGCATACCTGGGAACATTATTATTTGAATCTTCACTTTCATTTGCCAGGCCACCAAATAAATAGCACTTGTTACCATACAAAGAAAAGCTGTGGCCAAGTCGAGGACAGGGTGGTAGTCCATTTGAAGGAGCTTGAGGTTTTACTTTTTTCCAGAGCCATCGACTTGCCTTGAAGACAAGAAAAAATTATTCCGAAATAATTTCATTTATAGTCAATCATAACAAATAGAATTCATATAATATTAACATTTGTATATTTTCTGAATTACTTTTAACGGAATGCTGAGATTTTCTTAGGACATTCATTAAAAGGGATATGTAAGAACTAACCTTAATAGAATATTAAATATATTATACTTTATTTAGACTAGATGAAAGTCTCTCTTTCAAAGTTATTTAGAATAAACTTTAGATTCTTAAGATGGAAAAAATCTTCTGAAGAAGAGCAAAGATCACCTAACTTTCCTCTGAAGTTGGTAAAATAAAATGTGTTTCTTCATAAATAGATAAATAAAGTAGTCCTCAAAATCAAAACATATTCATACATTTCCTACCTGCAATTCATATAAATCATTGCTATATCTTCCATATTCAACCATTCCTCCAAAAACTAGTATTCTGGTACCATCACAAACAAATCCATGTGCTGCACAGCCTGGAGGAATATCTCCCCTTACAGCAGGAAGGAACCACTGATTCGTAACTATAGTAGGAAATAAAAAAGCAAAAACCAGAAAAATAGATTAGAAAAATATTTCAAACACTGAAACATATATTTTTAAACACCTCTGCTTTCTAAAGAACTACCATTTATCTGCAGATAACTATGGCTATTTGCTTCACACTAAGCTTTAAATGAATTCTTATTTTCTTTAATAACAAGAAAAGCAAACACCTCTATCAAACCAATGTTACTCAGTATATGAATGAGCCCATGAGGTCACTGTAACTCAGTCAGTCATGAAGGGTCATCCAGCAATCTAACAGACTTGCCAAGAATAGAGGCTAATGAGGAACACAAGTGCAGTTCCACACAAAAGAGATAACCACGCTAACTCAGAGGGAGCTAGCCCTAGAAACAGAATTATTAGAGCTGCAGCAGCATGGCACTGTGCCTGGACTTAATAGCCCTATTCAAAAACTAATTACACTGTTCTGGGACCCATTTTAATATCCACAGAGTGGAAGAGGAGAGATACAGAGTCAAGAAAAAGCAACTGAGACTGTCTGATCCAGCAACATATTGGTGCCTAAACTGCTCTGGAATTTAAGAGTTACAGGGGACAATGTCTTCCTCTTCCTACACTTTTTTATGAGCACGAAGAGGAGAAGTAAGAAATTAGAAGCTTCCAGTGAGCATTGCTGCAGGGGATTAAGATGCTCTCACTGTGTGCCAGCTCCTCAAAAATCATCACACGCATAGCAAGGGCCATGGACTACATCCCACACTCAGGCAGCTCAGGTCATAACCCTGCATCTTAAAACCCAGAAGAAAAAAGGTCAGTTTGGGCCAAGCACTCATCTAGAAACTGGAACAACTAAGTCATGATGCTTTTTGTCACTGCTGCAAAGGGAAAACACCTTAAGCAGAAAGCCTGTGAAGAAAAAAACCAAGTCATGATAAGACTCACTCAAAAGGCACCCGTCAGAATCTCTGTTCTGATGGCATAACTATGTTAAGAGTTTTCTTTGGATTACTTGTCAGAACAGAAAGGTTAAGAGATTTTTTTTTCTCGTTCTCCCGTCAGAAATGTGATTTAAGCATAGTAGATCTTTAAGCTACCCGAGAAAAATCTGTCTGGAAAAACCCCAAGCAGCCAACACTGTCTGACTGAGAAGCACAGGTCAGTGACTGAACTCTCCCGTTTTGGCCCAAGCCCTGAAAATACACGCAAGTTTTCCAGCCTCATCCAGCATTCCGTACAGTAACTATTTAGGCGTCTGACCGTTCACAAATAAAACGGGTCTTGGGCAGCTTCCTGTTTGGAAAGGCTCCCGATGCCAACATGTTCACTTTTCCAAACAAGACTCCCATTCCAGCGCGTTCGGCTCTCGTGAGCTGCCGCCGCCAGAGAGAAGGAGGGGGATCCGGACACTCGCAGGGACTAATCCCGCCTGCCGCCATTCAGCCGCGACCTGCCAGGGGAGAGAGGCTCCGCACCCCTGCGCGACAGCCGGGGACAGCAGAGCAGCGGCGACACGCACCGGGCGATCCTCCCGCTCGCTCTTCCCCGGCAAGGAGCACCGACCCCGCGGCGCCAGCCAGGGCGCAGCACTACCCCAGGGAAGACCCCTGGCCCGGGAGTATTTCCCGCCCCGCCATGT
>VZRH01000661.1:328546-353225 GCA_013397555.1 Urocynchramus pylzowi | reverse complement strand
GTGGAGGGGCTCCGTGCCTGCAGCGGACGCCGCCCGAGGGGCGCTCGGGCACCGCGGAGGCGGCGTGGGCTCCTCTGCTCGGGGCACCCGCTCTGCCGCCGAGCCCTCAGAAACGTGTAGCACGTTCCATTTTTTAAATTATTTTTTTTAAAACTGGCTGTTGGTCGCCGAGGCAATGCTGCTGCCTGCGAGGTGTGCGGCGAGAAAGAAATGAGTTGCTGTTTAAGCACTGAAGGTCGAGATAAGCAACCGAGGTTTCGGTTCTACAGCTGACAGCTGTAGGAGCTGGGTGATCTGAGCGAATTCGAAGGTCTCGTTCTGCAGGAGAGAAGCTGCTCTTTCCTGTGTGAGAGGGGCCTTGTGTGAGAATATAAACGTGTGAGGCTGAGGGGAATCCAAAGAACGTGTATCTGGTGCTCAAAGTCTCTTGTCATTGTTGAGTCCTACACGGTAAATGATGATGCTGAGATGTGTACTTGAGGTTGGACATTAGGAGGAATTTCTTCATAGAAAGGGTGATTAGACATTGGAATGGGCTGCCCAGGGATGTGGTGGAGGTGTTTAAGGGAGGACTTAATGTGGCACTTACTGCCATGGTCTAGTTGACAAGGTGGTGCTTGGTCGTAGGTTGGACTCGATGGTTTCAGAGTGCTTTTCCAGCCTGATTCTGTGAAGGTGTTACTGCATTGCCAGTAATCCCGAGGGTTCTGCCAGGTGAAAGAGCCGGTCCCAGTTCTGCAGGCTCATGTGACTGTGTGCTGCTTGGATCTGTTTGGATTCACACAGAAATAGAAGGGAAGGTGAAAAAAACATCGTGGATTTTGATGAACGTGAGCTTAATACAACTCAAATATCATAGAACAGCAAAATACTAATAGTTGTGGCCATCTGCACAAAGCATATAACTGTATGTATAACTCTTCATTTAATTTTTGTTCAGGCAGAGGATAGATTCCTGTACAAAATCAGACACAGATAATACAGTTTGGGCATGTTTGAGACACATAGTTGAAGTCACACATTTTTGGCTCCTGCAAATGGAACAGCGATCTTCATTTAAAACACTTAAGATTTTTAAGACCTTTATTGACTGCTACTCATAAATTTGACACTGCCTCACAATAAAAATATGAAAAATAGTCTAGCGTTGAAGGTGTTTATTGTTATTCCTTTCAGTACTCATGAAAGTCTTGTGACAAAAGAGTGGTTTATCATTTAGAAAGTTCATTCCTAGAAGAGAAGAACAGAATTCAAATAAAAGAAGTGCTGTAGAAAGAAAACTGCAAAAGCATTCCAGGAGAGCTTAGGAGGCAGGGTATCACCATGTGCTGGTTACCTTGATCCAAGATCCTTTTGAATCTAAACCAAACCTGCGGATTAAATGCTCAAAGATTAGGAAACGAGATGATTCAAGTCAAAACGCATGTTTGGAGTTGACTTTTGCAAGTTTCCCTTAGCTTTTGACTCTCAAGAACTCTGCCAGCAGACACTGGAAAAACTTTGGCTTTCTGTTAGACTTTGGCATGTTGTAGTCTGGCTCTTGCACACTAGTTACCTGTTCACATTTACCATAAATAATGACTAAAAACATAACTTGCAGCTAGATTTTGGAAGTAACTTCTGGAAGGGTTTGTTTCCTTCTCTTTCCCCCACCCCTTTAAGACTTTTTGTCTTATGGGATTTATTTGCAATCTGCTAGCTGAAGCTCTGAGGCAAGTGTGCCAGATCTGGGGCTGCATCATCACTCTGCACATCTGGAAGTGGTTTGTGTGCTCTCATTCCTCCAGCGCAGCGTCTGGACTCTGCACTGTTCCTCAGCAGCAGAGAAAGGAAAGAAAACCAGCACAACTCCAAAGTAAACTTTGAAGAGTTTGAAAAGGAATTGAATCGTAAAACTGTTACTGTGCCCTGTAAGGCCCTTGTGTGGGTGACTTCAAAGGAGGATGGTGGTCAAGGACGCTTTGGCAGGAGTGCTTACAGTTGTGGGCTATCTAGGATCCAAGTAAATAGCTCCACAGCACTTCAGGAGAGAGGAGTCCCGAATACTGTGCTGCTTTGAAGAGGTAAAAAGACTAATTAAGCAGGAAATATCTGAGCAGTAATGTCACTGTTTTTGAGCTTTCCCTTCTGCAGCCCCTCGTTTTGTTACAGGATTTGGCAGCTGAGTTAGGGACTGCCAGGTTCCAGGAAATAATGTCTACAGTAAATGAGTAAATATTTGCAGGGGAACAAATATACCTCTCTTTCCTTAAAAATCAGTAGGTAATCATTTGGTGTTTCAGGGGTTTAGGAATGCTGTCGTTGTAGAACTCAGACTTGTGTGAGAGCCTGTCTTTGGATTTTAAAGTTTAAAACATGGTTCAGTTTATGTGGATTTAATAATTTCTGGAGATAACATGAAGCTGTGGCTGTGCAGCTTCATCTTGCAGTGATCATCAGGATTGTTCGTGGCTATTGTTACAAATGCTAATTCAATGATAGTGGGCAGCTCTGTGGAAATCAGGGGAAGATTGTGATCAGCTAAAGTGGGGTTAGAAAATTAGTCCTAGAGTGTACCAGGTTCTATTGTCTCTCTGCTTACCTAAATGAGTAAAGTTTTTAAGTGTAAAAGAAAGCAATACTTCAGTGTAATGCATGAGAGAAAGGCTTTCTCAGCTGTGTTTTTTTCCGACAGATAAGCTTGATTTCCTCTGTGTAAATTAATGCCACATGAAGAGAATGGTCTGCTGGAATGTAGATAAGTAGTGCAGATGTGGAAGAACTTCCAGAGTACTCCTTTCTCACTGCAATTTAGTCATTAGCTGGGACTTAAATACATTTGAATCTAAGTGGTTTGTAAACAAAGCCACATCTTAGATTTTATATATATATATATTTTTGTTGTTGTTGTTGTCATTTAACTTGTTGGTCAAAGTAGAGACTAATTTAGTATTCTGCCTGAAGTTGAGCACTAACCAATGAGAGGTGGTCAGCTTTGTGACTCAGATTTCAAGAATTCTTGCTGTTCTGTCTGATTTGTCAAGGAGCTGGAACAAACTTCATTTTTATGTGTGCACAGAACCCATCTTCTATCTTTATCTGTCCTGTAATGTGTCCATATCTGTAGATGTGGAAGCAGGAAAAATTCTTTTCTGTTCTATCCCTACATGGCATAAAGGTTAGATCACACAGTTGTATTTTCTCTCCCCTCCAACTTTTGTTGCTGTTTTTTACTGTTGGTTGTTGTTGTTTTGGTTATGCGGTTTGTGTTTTCTTTCATAAACAGTAGTTTTAGGTCCAGATTTCAAACAAATGTTGTATTTTTTTAAATCCTGTACTTTAGGGATTGTGTTCTGTCTTCTCAGACATGGCTGCTCTCAGGCCTGGACTAGAAGCACAGTGTTAGGTAGGGCTACCTCCTTTTCTTCAGCATCACAAAAAATGTGCTTAAATACAAGCCCACTACACCCACTGAAAGAATACGGGTGTAAGAAAATATTTTCACTATTGCTCTGAAAGTTTTTGAGGGTCTAGAAGACATTGCCCTGGTATAAGCTTCCCATATGTTTGGGAATGCATACCCCAGCAAGACATTAGTATTTGCTATAGTTACTATGTTTGAGGTTAAATCAGAGATAAATATATTTATAAATTGCATTAGTGGATGTTTTAATACTTCTTTGCACAGTATCTTCAAATGTACTAAAAATCGCCTACTGACGTAAATGATCAGATGGGCTTTATGAAAATGTTTTTCACAACCTATTAGTTGTTTAAATTATTAATAAAAATATTTCAAACCCATAATATTAGTATTTGTTCAAAAACACAAAAGGTATTTACAGAGTTTAATTGCAGTTTTACCAGTTCAGCAGTAAAATTTGATAATCCAAAACCTAGACCTTTATATAACTAACTAGAATTTACTTCTGGCATTAATGATATTTCTCTCTTTTATTTATTTTTTTTTTAATTCTTTTTTATTTTAGTTTACCACAGATCACAGTTCTCATCCAACAGGACACATGGCTCTTTTAAAGAAAAGTAAGAGAGATTAAAACATTTGAAAGACATATTTTTTGAAAGAGGACTGAAACGTCAAATCCAATTTCTCATACAACTGTTTTCAGAGTTGTGTACAAATTTATAGTTCTGGTATTGCTAGATTATGCTTAACTTTAAGTATGCAGATAAGTCTTTTCCTATTAACTGTGTCAGATAAGTACCACCATAATTCACATTAATTTGAAATTACTCACTGCTTTACTTCAAGAGACTGAAGATTGTGAAATTTCCCACCAATACTGCAAGTAGCTGCTGTTTTCAAGTGAATTGTGCCCAGGGCACTGAAGATGAATTTTGAAGAGCTCTGCACATTAATGCTGTTCATACTCAATAATTGAGGTGTGGCCCCAAGAATTTTGGGGTTCTCATCAGCTGTAAGGGTCAGTGACTGAAAATGGACTTGTGCATTTGTTTATGTGCCCAAAAGTTCTCAGAAGTTAGTGGGCTTTTTCCTCAGCTGGTTTAAATTAGTGCAGGTTTGTTTTACCAATTTCAATCTAGTCTCATGCCCAGTTGTGGCCAGCTGGCCATTTTGATTAAAATAGATCAAAGCTCTGCTGCCTTTGCTCTTTTGAGCACCTTAAATACATTTTATGGTGGTGGAAAAGTAACATAGTGGTCTGAAACAAAGAACACCCATTGTCAAAGTAACTGTTGATGAGGGCAATGTATTCCTTCCCTGTTGTGCTTGGTGAACTGTCCCAACACCTGCACATACTTGGTGGTGTGTTGAATGGCTTGTACAAGACAGTCTTTTAGGAACTATAAATCAGAATATACAGTCAGATCTTTGCCTTGCTTTGATTTTACTGATTTAAATTACCCTGTCGAAATAAGTATTTTCAAGTATTTTGAAACGTTCCTTGTTTCAGTAGCATGGCTGGTTTGTTTTTGTAGAATTTTTAGGATTTTGCTCAAATACACCTTCAAGATCTGAACATTGAAATAGATATAAAAATTCTTCTGTGTCTGAAGTTTCATCAGGGAAGCATAATAGAATGGAAGTGCTACATAAAAATAATTAACACATCAAGTGAGTGTAAACACACAATAGACTAGCCAGGAAAAAACAAAAACATTCCAAGCTCCTTGTTAAATTCAGAAACGTGAATTTTCTAGTATGTATAACCTATACATATTGGGAGTCTTATGATTTAGTGAGCAAATTAACCATGAAAAACAGATAGTTGAGGATTACTTTAATAAAGGAGAGTTATATTGTTGTGTTTCTAATGGAAAAATTTTAGCTTGATCAAATAACATGAGAAAAACACAGCAGATACAGGTTATCAAATTCTTTTATCACCTGTACTGGTTGCAAATTGGATTATTTTTCTTGATCAGATACTTGGGAATTAGCTGTTATATTGATTGTTAACACATTCTCCCTCTTGTTTCAGTTAACCAGATCTTACTGTTCCTTCTTGTCTTAACCGTGTGCGCTATTCTGTATAACAAAGTTCACCAGGTGCCGTTGGCATTAAGAAATGAAACAGGTAAGTGACTCTCTCTGCAGTTGCATCCTGTTTTGTATTCCTCCTGTCTTAACTTGAAAAGCACTTTTCACCTTACTGAATGTCCTGCAGTAGATGAGCTACTTGCACTGTTGCATATAGTCTCGGGTGAGAACCATTTTGCTTCTGAATTACTTGAATAAAATTATAGAAGATTGATAGTGATGGCTAAGACTTGTAATTCTGATTAAGTTTCTATCCAGATGTCACTGATGTAGGTGGATGCTGGAGTGTATCCTTACTTGAGCTGAACAGATTGGAGTTGTCAAGTGGTAATAAACTTTGATCACAACCTGCCTCCTTGGGAATGTTCTTGGCTTGATTATTCATTTCAGATAGACCATCAAATCTTCGTATTTACAGCAGACATTTTAGCTGGAATTTTTATAGTGACAGAAACCTGCTAGGGTTAATAAGATTGGGCTAGTATTAAATGTCTATATAAATAGCTTACTGACTGCTGCCAAGGTAAACAAACTCTATCCTGATATAAATAATTTATTTTCAGCATAATTTTGTTGGGGCTGTTATGACTGTAATTGTTATGTTTTAACCAGTACAGTTATATCTGTTTAAGTTCTGTAAGTTAATTGGTGCTAATCAGAGATAAAAATCTTTAGCAGGAGTGTGACCTGATTCAGTGTAGTTTAGCATTTTTCCCTTATATAATTAGCAACTTCCTGCTGATATAAAATTTTGCACTCTTCCTCTCAAGCCAGCTTGCCAAAGAAGTGGAACTCATGCAATTGCACTGTCTCTTTGACTTATCTCCTTCCTTTGATAATTTTGGAACCTATTGTTCAATTTGTACTAAATATAACTGAGAAGTAGAAGTCTCAAAGGTATTCAAACCTCTCCAAATTTCATATGAATAAGCAGCTGCATGAAGGACAGGCTGAATTGTGGCCCTGCTGAGTAGAAGATTCTGAGAACTCTCTTATTTATTCTGTTTGGAGGCATCCAGCAGTCCAGTCAACCTGCAAGTGGTTCTGGATTAGCAACAGCTCAAGCTGTGTGCCTTGCGAGATGGGGATGTGTGTAGGATGTGGTAAGGAAAAATGGAGTGGTGATAAAATGATTCCACTGCTAATGGTAGCTCTTACTCATTTTTGTGCCCCAGATCTGATGTAAAATGGGTTTGTTCCTTGTAGTGGATTTGGAGAGCCCTGAGGAAGAGGAGGAAGAAATCCCAGTGGTGATCTGCGCTGCTGCGGGCAGGACGGGCGCGGCTGTGGCAGCCATCAGCAGCATCTACAGCAACACGGAGGCCAACGTTCTGTTCTACATCATTGGGCTGAAGACAACCATCCCACACATTCGGTACACACCAGCCCTGCTTTGCTCTGGGCTGTGCTTGGAGCCACGTTGTTGTTCCCCCTAGCACAGGCATAACCACCTCTGGACTTCAGAGGACTTTCCAGGGAAATGTGGTGGTGTTGGGAGCAACCCCCAGGATTGTGTACATGATGGAAAAAGGACCACTTTGTCCTCCACAAGGCACTGACTCGTGCAAAGGGGTGTGAAATAGCCAGGCTGTGCCATACCTGCTCTTAGGTTTTTGTAGATAGGCTGCAGAAGAGTCTGCAGTAAGGGGAGGATACACTGCCTGCTTGTCACAATCCCACTTTGTGGCACTGCACTTACCTCTCTTCTGGTGCTGGGTCTTCAGCTTCAGAGTAGAAAAACTCGCTGTTTAAAGCTAATTTCAGTTAGCTTTACCATATGTTATAGTTATAAAAAGAGGCCCAAAAAGTATAATAATGACTTTCCTTTCTTTCCATTTCACTTCATTCCTTAATTTTTCATTTCATTTCCTATCATGAAATGAGAATTCTTCATTTCATGACAGGAAATGAAATCTCAGGATTTCAATGAATATTCATCTCATTAAATTTCAGTTCATTTCACAGCACTTCATTTCGTTCAATTTAATTGTTTTCACTTCATTTCAGAATTTTCTTCTTCTCAATTTCACTGCATTTAATTTTCCTTTCCTTTCTATCCTTTTTGCTTTAATCCTTCATTTCTCATTTTATTTCCCTTCCTGAAATGAAAATTCTTCATTCACAAAAAGGAAATGAAATCTCAAGATTTCAATGAATATAATTTCTTTCATCTTATTTCAATGCACTTAATTTCATTCTATTCCCTTTCACTTGTTTCACTTCATTACATAGTTTTCTCTTTTATTCATTTCATTTTATTTCATGTCTCTTCATTTCACTTCATTCCTTGATTTGTTATTTAATTTCCTTTCATGAAATGAGAATTCTTCATTTCATGAAAGGAAATTATATCCTGACATTTCAATGAGTGTAATTTCATGAAGATTGAGTTCATAGTATTTCAGTGTTCAAATTTTGCAAACATTGTCTTGAAGAGGACCAAGTTGTGAATGCAAAGTAAAACATTTCTTAGCAGTTCTCACCTCTGGCTACTTCACTTCTGTAGCCTTTGTACCTGCAATATGTGTCAGGAGAGAAAATAAACAGTGGTGATAAGAAATCTGACAAAAATATGAAAGGAAAATAAGTTTAGTCTAAAGAAAACATAATTAGGAGGTGATGTAGAAGTCATCTGGAGGAACATCATAAAGCTGTGAAAGGGAGAAGACTAACCTCAGCTTTAAAAGCACTGTAGATAGAGTAAGAAATACTCTTTAATTATAGCAAGAAAACTTAGAGGAATATAGTTTATTGGATGTAATGGTGAAAGATGAGTTGTTTGGGCTACATATGGAGTCTCTGGTTTGGGGAGTGGTGTGGGGTGTTTGTTTTATTTAGGTTTTGTGGGGGACTTTTTGTATTTTAAGAACAAGTTTAACAAAGGTCTGTGTGCAATAGCTGTAGACATAAGTGATTCTGTCTTGGGGTAGAATAGATCAAGTGATCTTTCAAGGTCTCTTATTAGTTTCCTAAATGTCTGAATTTCATGCTGGAAGTACTTGCCATGCACTTGATATTTCTTTTATCACTTCTTTTCTTTCCATCACAGAAAATGGATTGAAAATTCCAAACTGAAAGAAATAAAATTTAAGGTTGTGGAATTCAATCCTATGGTACTAAAAGGAAAAATCAGACAAGATGCATCACGTCCTGAGCTACTGCAGCCTGTGAGTCAATGAAGGCCACATAACAAATTATTGAGGTTTTTAATACTTATTATGGGCTTTAAAATGTCCTAGATCTCTTCCATTTCATGCAGGGGGTGTGTGTATATGTCTCTTCCAATGCAAGAGCCAATGACCATGAGATGAAATTAGTCAGAGTGACAGCATAAACAAGAGATGTTGCACACTTTTAGAATTATGAGTACTGCATCTCTGTAATTCAGAATTACTTGCTGAAATATCTTATGGATATAAAAATGTGCAGGGTATATCAAAGTTCATATTTAGATCACATCCAGATCAGAAAATCCCTTGAGCTGAAAATAGCTGAAAGCTAGGAGAATACATGGAGCAACTGTTCTGGATGCTTGCTCTATTTTTATTTTTCACTGAGCATCTGGTTAGGACCACTCTGAAGGCAGGGGCTGGGTAAAATGGTCTGAATTCCTATGGTTGTTCTTATATTCTCAGTCCCCTTCCCCTCTCCTCCGTTCTTCATTGCTGTTGTAGAATTTATCCCATGTCTGTGCCACTGATCAAATCATTCCTTTAGAGTGGATTGATGATTCTATTACATTTTGAAATGTTTGGTGTGATATATGCTGTAAAAATGCACTAGGAAGAGCATTGACAGCAGGTCCAGAAAGGTGCTCATTCCTCTCTGTTCTGCATCTGAAAGTGCTGTGTCCCATTCTGAGCCCACCAGTACAAGAATGATATGGGCTTACTGGGGTGAGTCCAATGTGGGCTGCAAAAATGATGAAGAGGCTGAAGCATCTTTTATATGAGAGGCTGAAAGAGTTGAGGCTGCTTCAGTCTGGAGAGGACAAGATTCGGGAGGATCTTACCAATGGGTGTAAATACTTGAGGGGAGCAACAAGAGACAAGGGGCACAAATAACATGAAATTCCCTCTGAGCTAAAGAAAAGGCTTTTTAAAGGATGAGTTTAAAAGTCTCAGGCTGCCCAGAGAGACTGTTGGGTCTCCATCTGTGGACATATTCAGAACCCAGCTGGGCATGGTCCCTGTCAGCCTGCTTGAGTGGACTCTGCTGCAGCTGGGGGGTTGAACAAGAGGATCTCAGAAGGCCCCTTCCAGCCTAAAGGATTCTCTGAGGAAGCAACAGATTTGGGCTGCATGGTTAGGGCCATAGTGGGTAAATAATAACAGCAATATTAGTAATAATACTGGATTTGACATAGTAGTAAAGCTACTATGGGAGGAAGCAAATGGCCACTGATTAGTGCTCAATAAAGAGAGAAATTCCAACTGATTTAATAGAGACAGAAGCCTGAGACTGCTGCATTGAACAGCTTTACCATTTAGTCTTTGCCTTTTCTTTCTCTTTAATAGCTGAACTTCGTTCGATTTTATCTTCCTTTGCTTATCCAGAAACATGAGAAAGTAATATATTTGGATGATGATGTCATTGTTCAAGGTAAGCTGTTGTCTGAAAAGCAGTTTCTAACACAATTAAAATCCAAGTTATAGCAGCTTTTACAGCCATTTGGAAATATGAGATAGAAACTGAGGCAGCTGCTAGGAGTGTTCAACTTAGGGAAACTACAAATAATCTGTTTGTTTAAATGAAAATTTGAGGAAGAACTTACCTGCATATATTTTGAATAATTGTGATCAAAATTGTATGAGGGTTGCATTTTAATTGATTCTAGTCAATTGCTGAAAGATACCATGGATTTCACTCAGATGCTGCAATGTTTATTAAGTGCTTATTACACATTTCCTGCTAGTATTTTAATTCCCACAAATGCTACCAATTCCTTATCCAGAATTGCTATTCTTGAGAGCAAGAGGAATTTACTCAAATAAGAGTATGGAAGCTACAAACATTCAAAATATGGTTTTGAGCATCTTCAGCTCAGAATGTAAAGCAATTTGCAGAATCACGAAGATTTCAGAGTTCCTAGTTAAGTAGGAGCACTTAGAAGACATTCAAATCCTGAAAAATTTTTTTTTTCTTATCATCCAAGTGATCTCTTTTGAAGACCAATTATTTTTTTTAAGATTAATTTCTTTTGAGTTTTTTCTGTTCTGTTTCCAAGTTGTTGGGGTTTTTTTCTCTGTAGAGCTGTTGTCTTCATATTTGTTTTATCATATTTTCTTGTTACTTTAAAGCACTTTTTAACCAGAGTGTTGTGCTTTAACCCTGGTGGGCAACTAAGCAAAATTTCCTTTGGAAGGACTGAGTATAACTACAATAAACTTTTTGGCCTAAATTAGACTTTTCTTTAAGAACCTTAAGACCAGTGAATTTGCACATGACAAAAGTATAATTCTCCGCTGCTTTTCTGCACCTTTTTATAGTTTTGTCTCTCTAGAGGCAGATTTCAGACCACCTGCACTTAAAGGGGTCACTATTTCCTGCTTTGTAAAATACAACTAATCTGTTCTCATTTTAATTTGCCAGACTTCCTATTACAGCTCTCCAACACGGGTGTTTCCAGTGGCAATCTCTGCTTTTTGGTTTTGTTGTTCTGTCTGTCATCAATGTGCAGCAGAAATATTTCAAAACCATCTTTGAAAGGTTCCAGGTCTTCATTTAGACTCCAGTTTCACAAGCAGCTCAAGCTGAACCAGCCACTGCCCCACCACCCCTCCCTGCACCTGTGTTCAGCAGTGCTGGGCTCTCTCTTTCCCTGGGGTGTCAGCTGATGGTGCTTGTGGAGCTGCAGGATGAAGGTGCAGTTTCACATCACACCTCATGGTGGGCTGCTGCTGACCAAGTGGCCTCTCCTGTCCCCAGGCAGCTCCTCTTCCGTGTGTGACCTGCAGTTGTGCAGCTGCAGAAGCAGCTGGTTCAGCTGTTTGACCTGGCAGAAGACCAGCGGTACAAAAAGTAAAAGAGATGAAGGCAAAAGTAAAACTGGAAGATGTAAGGGGTTGGCATGCAGGCTCACTCGATTGCTGTGGCAATGCTCTGCTTCTCACCTGCCCTGAAACTGTTCTGGCACATCTTGGGTACCTGACAGTCAGGTGATGAGTGAGGTGCCAGGCATTACAATGTTTTCCTCCACCAAGAAGGAGCTGGGTGGGCTGTGAAGCCAGCAGGGATGGTCAAGTGACAGGCACATGTCAATCAGCCATTGCTGGGAATCCAGGTATCGTTTTATAGGAGATAAATATGCCATAACAACAGGGAAAACCTCATCTGTGCAAGACATTGAAGTGAAACTTTTGTGGGACTTGAAGAAGCTCAGAAAAATTGCCTGTGCCCTCCCTCTCCATAGACAGGCTCTATGAATGCACAAGTTTGTAACCAGGCTTTTTAACAGTCCTATTGGCTTCTGCTATAGCTGATTTTGGAACAACCAGAATATGAATGCATTGAATGCCAATGAATATCTAAAGATAGACCTTAGGCATCCAGGTAAAAATTTGAAAATTATCCCATATTACAAAATTCAGTAGGGGCTATCCTTAAAAACTGGTGTGTTTATAAGTAAGACATGAGAGCTGACGTTATCCTGTCAGCTCTGCAGCAGTGCAGTAGGTGTTGTCTGATGCTCTTGACCTGTCTGTAAACAGGTGACATCCAGGAACTCTACGATACTAAGTTAGCTCCTGGACATGCAGCAGCTTTTTCAGATGATTGTGATCTGCCTTCTACACATGAAATGGTTAGAAGTGTAGGGATGCAGGTAAGATGCCATTCTGGAATTCTAATAATGAATGTGTTTTCCTGTAAGTGTAAGATGATTTTATGTGTATTTTCCCATTCATGAAAGTTTTATGTATATGTATATAGATATAGATAGCTTTGTAATAGTACAGGTAATAAAGGACTTTTTGTAGTGGTACAATTGTGATGCTCCATGATTTAGTGTGGGCTATCAAAAGACAAACATAGCGAGGGAAAAGCCGCATCAAACTTCCATGGTACAATATTGTGGGAACAGTAATTTAATATATGGAAGTATCCTGTCTTACAGCCTTGTCATACAGAACTCATGACAGGTAACCACCATCTTTGGGAAAGCATCTTTAGTCTCCTTCTCAGTGAGAGTGAGGTGCATTTACATGTATCTTTACAGAGATTCATAGGGGATGAACATGCTTTTTTTATTTCTTAGAACACATACATGGGATTCCTGGACTACAGAAAGCAAGCCATTAGAGATCTTGGCATCAGCCCCAGCACCTGCTCCTTTAATCCTGGAGTAATTGTTGCTAACATGACTGAATGGAAACATCAGCGGATTACAAAGCAGTTGGAAAAGTGGATGCAAAGAAATGTAGAGTATGTGTAGAAATCTAGCTTTGCACTTTACTATACTTGGTTTACAGTTTTACTTTCCATTTAAAAGCTCTTACAGTTTTTTTTTTTTTTAACTCCAAGCACTCTTTCTTTTGAGATCTTGTCAGGTAAAGTAACTCATGTTCCAGCATTTCCATCTGTTTAAATCTGACCAATTCTGTACCAGGAAATGGCCACTTGGAATTTTAGTCTTGTCTTCAATCACAAACCACACTTAATCCTGAGGGACATTGAGAACATGTGGTTCTCATTTTGGGTGACCAACTTAGCCTGGGATGAAGCCACTGAATGATTTTCCCTTCCTGAGGCTAGCTTAAAGAAGGGGAGTATTTCCTTCTTGCCAGATACTTATTTTTAATCTTCTGCCTTTTGTACTAAAGATTCCTTGAGGTTTTGAACATATTCTTTTATTTTTCCTTTTGCAGGGAAAACCTCTATAGCAGCACTCTTGGGGGAGGGGTGGCAACCTCCCCAATGCTGATTGTATTTCATGGAAAATATTCCTCTATTAATCCTATGTGGCACATAAGGCATCTTGGTAAGTTTAATTTCTCACTGTTTGAGAGCTGGAACTAAGGTGAGTTTGTGAGATTCCAGTGCACGACCTTGCGTGACTTTACCTCATGTACCACTTACATGGAAAGAATATATGAAATGTCTGAATATAGAGAGACTGAAAAAAATCAGTCTCTTTCTAGGTGCAGTGGAAGAAAAGGGAAAGCCTGGCAGTGGTTTGTTGTCAACATTTTGGAGGATGTAGTTACCTTTCACCTGGGAGTGATGAATTATCCTAGGAAAAACATAATGGCTTAGCTGGTATGGTAAAATGAAGAGATTTTACTTTGTTTTTAATTCCAGCTATGCCAAGATGTTAAAAGTGTTGAGAGAGGAAACTTGCTGAGATTTTTTGCTGATGCAGCATAAGAGGCATCAAGCTGAAAAAAGCTGCTGTATCATACAACTAGTTGTAAACTAACATGAAAGCATACTAATCAGACTTCTGAAAGAAAAGTCACCTGAATTCAACTCAACTCTACAGTGTCTTCCATCATCAAAAACTGCATCTTTAAATTATTTTTTTTTAAATCTACCCATGCAGGTTGGAGTCCTGATGCCCGTTACTCAGAGCAATTTCTTCAAGAAGCTAAATTACTTCACTGGAATGGGAGATACAAACCTTGGGACTACCCCAGTGTCCACACTGATCTCTGGGAAAACTGGTTTATTCCTGACCCTTCAGGGAAGTTCAAATTGACTCGTCCTGACAGCTGATACTGAAATACTGCATAACGTAGTGTATGGGATGCATTTAATAGTTTGAGATGCAACATGTTCTATGACCCATTGATTTTAGAAAACGAAGTATTTGTTAAAAATATGAATAACTGACCTTCAGTTTTGTGTGCTTATGGCAGGTGAGGGAAGCTGGAGTACACAGTTCAGATTATCTTGACTTTCACTAAGGTGATGAAACAAGTGTATTTGACAGTGAAGTATTTTCATTAAACACTTACAGAGGTGAAATTCAGTGCCAGACAGAGAGCTTTAATTTAAAGTCTTTCTAAGTAAGATTCCAATGTCTTCTGGTAGGAAAAAAAAACTACCCAGGAGATAGCTGCAGTGTTATGTACAGGAAGTGTTTAGGTATCTAGCCCACATTAACCAGCCTGAATTGAAAACCTGGCAGATGTCACTGAGTTCTGTTGTGTGGTGACTGTTTTGTGGCATCTCTGAGTATAACACATCCTGTAGTGCACTTAGCAAGATACAAAATACATTCCAATACACTGCAGTACAATTCCTGATTTTATTGTGAAACATTGATAGATTTGAGACAGATTAAGAACTTCTGTATCACTGTAACAAAAAGAGCACCAGTTTTGAAGTAGGACACAGAATTGCAGTATTTAGTGGAATGGTCATTGTAGACTCAACTGTATTTTATACCCAGATAACCAAGTGGGTGAGTCCATTAAGGAAGAGACCTTTCTCTTCCAATCAAACAGGATAGCCTTTCAGGAGTTACATCCTACTGTGCTACATACTCAGCAGTGCTAATTTCATGCTTCTAATTTTGTTGAAAATAAAACTGAATTGTAACAAATCCCTGATGCAAGATACTTTGAGCACCTGCAGGAAAACATCCATGTAAACAGCAATACAGGATACAGTACACTTTAAATAACAGACAAGACAAGTCCTATACCTTTCTGACAATATGTGGAACAGCTTTATGCTGCAGCTCATAAACATAATCAGAATCATAATGCACACTCACTCAATTGAAGGTTCTCAGAATTAAGCCCCATAATTTGGGAAGAAACTGTAAACATCATGCCTGCCTCACAACAGGTTGACAGTGTGTGATCTCTGTAAGAGGTGTTACAGCAGGATTAGAACCTACACTAGAACTAACCAGTTACACACAACTGACAACTGCCACTAGCTGTGAAGAGAGGATAAATCACACTGGTACAGGAATCTCTGACCAGCATGGAGTGTGGAGATACTGTTTGTGTCTGTTTTCAAGTATGTGAAGCACCAAATGTCATAAGATCATCAAAACTTCAGTGTTTTGATCAGCTTATTGCTTTTACTTCATCTTTTCCTCACATGACAAAACAGGGAAAGAAGATGAGAGTTAGGCACCAGGATGAAAGTCTTTTTTTTCTCAGTCACTAATATTGGCCAAAAATGTGTATCATTTAGGCAAGTTCCTCAGTAGAGTTATAGTTTCTACAGACAACTTCTTATTCATGGAACAGCTGTCCCTGTATTCAACTCAGTGATTTTAACTTCTAAGTGGAATGAAGGGAACACAGACCTTCATTCCACTTAAAAGAATAGAACAGGACCTTCTAAAGTCCTACAGATTGAAGAGAACTTAATGTTAAAAACTGCTAAACTGCAAATCTATTTCACCCTGTGCATCATTGTACGTGATGTAAATAACGTAGCTGTACATGACTTTTAAAGAGAATACAGTCTCTCTGTCTCATTCAAAGGGGTTACCTCCTGCTAAAGGGCAGGTGAAGGGACTAACTTCATGGAAATGATGGAGTTTAAATACCACAGAATTCAAGAACTACCACTGCTGTTCATTTTTGCTTTTTTTAAAAGCAGTTCCAGTTCCTTACATTGGAATTTAAGGGGGAAAGAGATGGAGTGATAGGGAAACCTTATCCAGCTAGATTGTTTAGGCCCTGTCTTGTGTGACACAAGTTTTCTTCCCCAGTGCTGTGACTTGAGATGATGTCTTCACTCCCTTCATCCTCAGTTATGGTACACTCACTGAACAGACAGAGCTCTCTCATCCCACCTAGAAGACAGCACCCACAGCTGTAGAACACAACTTTCTACAGTTTTTAAGACAGCAAAAGGCAGGCTTAAAAAGCACCATTTCCTTAACTGTGCATGATTAAAAACACCGCTTCACATAAGGTAAGGGTACATTTTCCATTTTCCCCTCTGGATATAAAAGTATTATGAGAGATCCAAATATTGAGGCATCAGTAAAAAGTATACCACTGCTGTTCCTACCTAGCATGTTGCCATTTATGGAATAAAATTAACACCCCAAAGAAATCTTCACAAATGAGAAGCAATTTGTCAAAAACTGCAAGAAATGGTATACGTTAAATATAAAACTCATATACAAAAAAGGGCTAACCTTTTTTTAAAAAGTTTGGACAGTTCCTTAAAATTATCTAGTTCATTGATTTCAGCCTACCACACACTTACTTTGGACTATAATAAAATAACTAGAGGAGATAAAATACTATTCAGATGCTTCAGTTGGAGAACCGAGGTACCAATCTTGATGACTGCATTAAAACTGCAGCATGTGTGCATAGCTGAGAAGGAGCAGCTCCTACACGCTGCTTCCCTCCTCCTCCCGTGTCATGGCAGCACTGAACTCTGGAATCTGGTCTGCAAAGGACTGTGTCACCCACTGTCCGTTAGGAACCTCGCCGAAGGACGCCCCTTCGCAGTACTGTGGGTTGCTTCCTGCAGAACAGACAAAAATCACACCGTTTTTAAAGGCATTCGACACCATGGGCTCTTTGTTCCCCAGCAATGGCTGCAGACTGAATGCCCCTTTAAGCACTTTACCAGTTCCATTTGAAGACAAGCTGCACTGGTCAGTGTCATATGGTGCACGGTCACAGTAAGCTCCTCCATATGCTGCTTCATAGCCTGGGTCATACTTTTCTTCTTTGACAGCCATCTTTTTAGCATCCTCTGCACAAACACAACAGCTCAAGCATTAATATTTAGAATAAAAATTATCAAAGAGCACTTTTATCAGAAAACATTTAAAAAACCGCCCCAAATTCTACAAGATTCTACCTGCTCCCCTTAAAAAATTTAGGCTGTACTAAGGAGAATGGAATCTGTAATTTTACACCACACAGTTTAGAGACTCACGTCTCCCCATTAAAAAATTCTTTCTTTCTTTCTGCTTGGGAAACTGCTAGTATTGTACACTACATTACATTTTAATGAAGTGTTAACAAAATAACAACAATACCTTGTGCAAGTTGCAAGTCAAATGTGTACTGCACCTCCTGGACCTCAGTGTTTGGTGCGATGCCTTTCAGTTGATCCCTTAAGTCTTTCAGCTTAATGTAATAATGAACTTTATCTTGTGCCCGAGGAAACTGAGCACATCTTGCACTGGATGATGGCATAACATAGCAGAGCTTGAGACAAAGAGCAAGAAAAACAGCATCACTGATCCCCAAGCTATGAGTTAATACTTAGTGCATTCAGAACAACTTAACAGTTAAGCTCACTGTTTTAACTATTTGTACAAACTTCAACTAATGCCACAGGTGGTTGTGGAAAGGGCTAAAATGAGTTTTCATTTTTCTTGGCCAGCCATCTGTCTTGCCCTGAAGACAGGGCTGATTACCAGCTACTAAGTGAGCACAATTTTCAGTTATTTATGTGCTGCAGGAGAAGCAGTACCCATGTGTGTTACAAGAGAGCAAGAGAGAAGAGCACACTCCAGAACTCCTTGAACAAGCAGAGCTCTGAGCCAGGACATAGAGGAGTATGTGACAGCATGCAAAAATCCCAAACCAGTGAGGGAGGCAGCACAGGTTAATTAGCCTGGCTTATTGGCCAAGTACATCTGCATGACGTACACCAGGCTGTGAAATTGTTAGTGTGGCTGGAGCCAGCTTCAGTATTTCTACCGCTGCAAACAGCCTAAAGATATCAAGTTAGTTCAGGAAAAACAAACTGTATTCAATACTTCTACTACCATGCAGTCTTTATGAACAAGTACCAGTAAAAGGGATTATTTATCTTTCTTGCAAATACATCAACTGTAGAAGTCCTTAAGAGCTACCTAAGGAGCAAATACTTTATCCAATGATTCTTCAGAATCTAATGGCAACACTTCCACCTTTAGAGAAAGGCATCTGAAACTTGCAGCACTAGTAATTGAGGATAGAAATAAGAACTTTTGAACTGGCAAGGTAATGAAGTTTTAGAATAAGCTACCTTGGCAAGTAATGTAATCGCCTTTGCTTTAACTTGCTTATAAGAACACATTAAACCAATTATTAATGATACATAGCTGGTCTCTTGAGATATTTTCCAGCATTAGAGTTCTGTGACTAATGCACTCTTCATCAAATTGCTTGTTTTATCTTAACATCCAATTTAACTTCAAGCTGCAGACCAGCTTAAGCAGACCCAGTCTGACGGAAGCGCTTGGGCACGCCCAGGTCCAGCAGCGCTGAAGGGTCGTGAGCAGTGGCACAAGGATGGCCTTGCTGTTCTTTCTCCCCCACTGTGGCACTGCATGGTCATGGCCAGTATCAAAACCTAGTAATACAAATACCCAGGGAATTGGACACAGGGGATCAGATGGAACTTATCATAAAAGCAGGCATGTGTTACTTTTTAAATACTTTGTATTTTACGTAGTCCTCAGAGAATGCACCAACCTACTAACCACAACATACCATTTCTCAAAAGTCTGAAGAAGCTGCATTAAAGACGTGTCTAAAAACTGCACTACTCCCCTTTCTCTATCTGAGTAAAAACCTTTCACACCTCTTGTACTCTGGTCAAACTGGTGTTATCCTAAATGTGTGCAAGGCCTGAGATTTCATTTGTTTTTAAATAATCAAAACGGAGTGCCCTAGTTTTGTTTCTTAGTCTCAATACTTACAGTTTCTGTATCTGGTACTTTGTGTGGCTGCAGCCCAAATTCCAAGTTCTTAACTTTAATTCCAAAAACTTCTTTACTAAAAATTTCATAAATACCTAAAATGAAAATATAGGGTAAGTGAAAAAAAGAAGCTACTGGCAGAAAAAAAATTCATTTAAATTAATTCATTTTACTTAAAAGTAAAAGTTCTCACATTTTCCATTAAAAGCTGCTATACGAGGTTTATACTTTTGTAGCTTCTGCATCAGAATTCGCCCTCCTTCCCGAAACTCTTTGCTAAAAGACAAAGTACTCAAAATTATAATCACAACTATTAATTTATTAACAAGCCTGATATTTCCCTTTATTGTCTTACCTGGAGAGGTCTTTGCTTCCAGGTGTTGTCCTTTCAACCATGTTTGTAAATCCAATCCCATATTTATGTGGCAAGGTGTGGTCATCCATGTGGTTCAGCTGTTCATTACTTAGACCAGACATGAACAGACACTTCCCTGTGAAGCAGGAAGACAGACAGGCATTTGCCCTTTTCCAAGGAAAAGAAAACAGAACCAAAAAATTCCACTTGACTGCTGGAGTACTGAATGCTAAAGGAAGAATCTATTTTAACAAAATATCAGTTAATTTGGGAAGATCACTGCCCTATCCAGAAAGTATCAAAATATCCAATATTACTTTGCCTCCTCCAAGAGGGCAGAAAGGCCCTAGTGAACAGGAATTCCTTATTATGATCCTGCAAACCAGTCTTTTATTCTAAAAGCTCAGTACAGAGCTTTAGATTTTGTGATTCATTTAAGCAATGATCACTATGGATTTGGGGGGAAAGAATGTGGCAAATACAATGTGTCAGCTTTCTTTGACAATCTTGCCATTGCTTCTCCTTGCTCTGGGCCTCTCTGACAGAACCTGCTGTCTTGAACTCATATTTAGTACATAAAAATCCCTCCCTGAAAAAAAAAAAACAAACCCAAACCCAACCAACCAAAACCCAGGAGAAAAAGAAAAACCAAACTACTTTAATTAAAAGGCCACAAGTTCTAACAAAATTCTGCAAATGCTAAAAGAAGAAAGGAAAACAAAAACGTACAAAAATGGTTTCCAGGTCCTGGGTAATGATGTCCTTTGTAAGCTGCCATCAGGCCAGGGTTTATGCCAATCTACAAAGATACCAGTCCATTTTAACAATGACAACATGGCTTGCTAGTCAAGAATTTAATCAAGTTACAGTAAGGATGCTTATTCAATTCTCTCTAAGTTACTGCTAATAAACAAAAATGTATTAATGGCACCTTCCATTGTTACTAAAAAAAAAACCTGACAATTTTGCAGCAGTGCCTCATTTAGATGTGCAAGGTCAAAAGAGCAGCTCAGAGGGTGCAGAGCTTCCAGGAAATAAAGCACTGAGTTATGGGCTCTCATGAATCTGTACTAAACACGAGCCTTAGATTTCTCAGAAATTAGGACTAAGTTACTATGGCTTTAACAGAAAATGCAAAGCAGCTCTACACACAGGAAACAGTTGATGTACTTTATCTTGCAAGATCTTGCCATATAAGCAATATAGATGAGTAAGCAGAAAGAATGTAAATCATAACAATACAGGACTTTTCTACCTAATCTTGTAACTGAATTACTCACTATCACAATGTCCAGATCAAAGGTCAAAATATCAGGCAAAGTCTTGGTCAGAAGTTCAGCTTCAGATACACCATTAAAACGGTCCACTTTTCTTTTGACTTTAAAAGTATCTGTGATCTTTTCTTGTTTGCCTTTTGACTTGGCTGGTTTTTCTTTCTTAGCAGCAGGCTTTTTGGGTTGCTTTGGCTCAGTTGCTTTGGCTTTTCTTTTCCTTCCCCCTTTTTTAACTTCTGAAACACACAACAAATATTCTTTTTGTACATTCCAGTGTTGTAGTGTGGATATTCAAATAGACTCAGCTAAATGTATGGACACAGAGAGAAATCAAAGAGGTAAATTTACCTTCAAAATTCATTAATTTAAGCAACACACCTGAAGCTTCCTCATCTTCTGGCTCTTAAAAGTTTAGAGATTCAGGCAGCACAGGCACTGGTCATGACATGACCACCCAGAGATTGCTCTCTCTATGTTCATTAATAATGTTGAGCTGTAGAACAGTGTCACTTTCCAACAGTTAGTATTTGTTTAAATAAGCCACACTAAACGAAACAATTCTTAGTAACCAATTCCCCACCTATGATTACTACAAAAACTAAGCAACCACTCAAAACAAAAATATTTCAAATAAATTATACTGTACTTCTCTTGCAGAAAGTTAAAAAAATTAGGTATTTTGAAGCCAGAATCTTAAAAAAAACCTTCTCTAACCTTCTCAATATTAAAACCCATGACTTCAGCTAAAATAATGCATTTACCTATTGAAAAAAAATCCGCTTTTCTTGGAACAAGATAATTATGTGAGACTGAACAATGTGCATACATTCACATTCATGAGTTTATTTCCTGTCTTTTTAACTGTCTGTTAGAACACATTTCTTAACGAATACAATCAATCAATACTTCTGCAGTAAGCATCAAGAAAAGGAAATCCAATAGGTCCAAGGAAGCAGTTTAAGAGCAGTATTTTTTCCCCAGTCAATCACTCTCACTTGAGCTCACTCACACAGCCCAGACAAGCTACCTTTTGGAGGCTCCTGAGCAATGTTTGGCTCTGGAATGCCCTCTAGAGTCGGCTGCTCAGTCATCATTTCCATGTTGGGCACCGCAGTCATCATCTGATGGAATGGGAACGAGTAAAACGCTTGAGCTTGCTGAAGATATGCGTAGTACCTTAGAGAGAGAGAAAGAGAGAAGTAATTCATCAACAATTTAGAAACTTACCGATGTACCAAACAGAATGTAAACATCAAACTTTATCAAGGCTGGCATGTACTGCACTTACAGTCTCTGATGACTGTTAACAAGGCACTAAATTATCCACACCATCAAAGCAGTCTGGCTGCTTAGCTGGTATCAAGTTAACCCCAACATTAACAGCACAGTTCTCTTGTGATTGCTGTGATGTGGAATTAACACAGCATTTGTAAGAGAAGAGTAGAGCTTTTTTTTTTTTTTTATAAAAACACTGTAGGACACATTTCCAAAGCAGACCAACAATTTACAATGCCTGTTGAGCTAAAGCTCTCTGGACTCCCAAAAGTTTCCTAAATTTTAGATCTTTTTAATGTGGTGTCAGTTGCTTGATCTGGTAAGATACAGAATGGATGAATCATTCAGGGCTATAAAACATTAAGAATACACACAGCATTCATTACTGTGCAGATTATTAAACAGCTTTAACAAGTTGTGCAGCAGATCTTGTCCCGCTATCACACACTGGATCCCAACACAAGCATTGCACTTATTCCACATGGAAGTGTTCCCACACACAGAGATCCTATGCATAAAGACATTTTTCCATAGACATCTCTCTCCCTCCACACATTTATTAGTCATACACAGCCCTCACACCCATTTCTGCTTTATTCTGTCACTCCCTTCTACCTACACAGCCACCTTCTTGTCCATAGCTTCTACTGCCTCACAAATACATAGCAAGGACTTGGTGAACAGCAGATTTGCAGGAAATAATTTTATCATCTCAGAGCTATAATTAAAAACACCAAATAATTTTTAGATATAGATATATTTGTCCAAGAAGGCCAATGGCATCCTGCATTAGCAATAGTGTGGCCAGCAGGACCAGGGCAGGGATTGTCCCCCTGGACTTGGCACTGCTGAGGCCACATCTTGAGCTCTGTGTTCAGTTTTGGGCCTCTCACTACAGGAAGGTGCTGGAGCATGTCCAGAGAAGGGCAACAGATCTGGGGAAAGGTCTGGAGCAGCTGAAGGAGCTGGGGGTGTTTACCCCAGAGAAAAGGAAGCTCAGAGGTGACCTTATCACTCTCCACAACCACCTGAAAAGAGGCTGAAGCTGGGTTGGTCTCAAGCAACAAGTGGCAAGGGGAAATGACCTCATGTTGTGCCAGGGGAGGTTAAGATTGGATATTAGGACAAATTTCTTCATGGAAAGGGTTGTTAACTATTGGAATAGGCTGCCCAGGGAACTGCTCGAGTCACCACCCTGGCAGTATTTAAAAGATGTTGCAGATGTGTAAATTTATGGACAGGGTTTAGTGGTGGGCCTGGCAGTGCTTGGATTTGATGATCTTAGAGGTCTTATCCAACCTAAATGATTCTGATTTAAATTTCTCAAAAGAAGGGACCATTCCCTACTACACACTGGGTTTTTAAGAAACTCACTGTAAATCTAACTTATGCAAGAAGAACCCACACTCTTGTGATGAAGGCACTAATTTTAACCCAAATATCTATCCTGAAACAAGGAGCACAAATATGAACATAGGTCTGTCAGATTCCCAGGGAAGCTGCCTAACAAAGCTATAGGAGATTTTCTGAGTACAGGGAATACCTTAAACCCTCTGCTGGAAGAGTTCCATTTATATAAAATACTTGGGCAATTAATAAACCAAACAAAACTGATTTTCAGATTTGTATTGAGAAACACATGAGAAACTGAGACGTGCAGAATCCAGTTTATAATGTAATAAAAGCTTAATCATACAGACCAGAACAGAGCGAGTCAGAAAAATGTGAAAGCGTCTCACCTAAGACCTTCTTATTTTATATGTATATGAAGTATCCTTCTAGTAAAGGGAATAAAATTCCCTTTGAACAGAGAAAAAAATTTGCATCATACCACAAACAAGTCCTCTAACCACTTGCTAATGAGATGAAAGTGAAGTTTTACCCTACCTCGAAGTTTCCCATATATTTTAGGCCAGATTTCTTGCATGGGTTCAGAAATACTTTTTTTGTTTTGTTTTGTTATTGATGTATATATATTATAGAACATTTAAATAAGTACTTTCAGTATCATGAGCAAAAGGTAGTGATTTGTTCCTCTCCCCTNTCTATCCTGAAACAAGGAGCATAAATATGAACATAGGTCTGTCAGATTCCCAGGGAAGCTGCCTAACAAAGCTATAGGAGATTTTCTGAGTACAGGGAATACCTTAAACCCTCTGCTGGAAGAGTTCCATTTATATAAAATACTTGGGCAATTAATAAACCAAACAAAACTGATTTTCAGATTTGTATTGAGAAACACATGAGAAACTGAGACGTGCAGAATCCAGTTTATAATGTAATAAAAGCTTAATCATACAGACCAGAACAGAGCGAGTCAGAAAAATGTGAAAGCGTCTCACCTAAGACCTTCTTATTTTATATGTATATGAAGTATCCTTCTAGTAAAGGGAATAAAATTCCCTTTGAACAGAGAAAAAATTTGCATCATACCACAAACAAGTCCTCTAACCACTTGCTAATGAGATGAAAGTGAAGTTTTACCCTACCTCGAAGTTTCCCATATATTTTAGGCCAGATTTCTTGCATGGGTTCAGAAATACTTTTTTTGTTTTGTTTTGTTATTGATGTATATATATTATAGAACATTTAAATAAGTACTTTCAGTATCATGAGCAAAAGGTAGTGATTTGTTCCTCTCCCCT
>VZRH01000661.1:312157-327268 GCA_013397555.1 Urocynchramus pylzowi | reverse complement strand
GTGAGGGGGCGTGAGGGGGCGGCCGGGCCGAGGCGCGGGCGCTGTGTCGCGACTCACCCGCCTGGCGCGATGCTCCCCGGTGAGGGCGGGCCTCCGCACTCCCTTCCCTCTTCCCTGTTCCCTTCCCCCTCCCGGCGGCGGCGGGGATGACGCACGTCCGGCGCGGTCCGTGCACAGGGCCCGCCCCCGCAGCCATGCCCGCCGGCGTGTCCTGGCCCACCTACCTGCGGGGGCTGGCGGCCAGCATGCTGGCCATGTTCGCGGGGGCCGAGGTCGTGCACAGGTACTACAGGCCTGACCTTGTAAGTGCTCGGGGGGCCCGGTGGCTGGTAGCGTGTGTGCGGGGTGGAGGGGCTGCTGGAGAGGCTGTGCCTCGGAAAGGTCTCTGGCCTGGCGGTGGACAGAGATCAGCCTCTACAGAGGCATTGGCCAGGCCGCCAGGACTTCACTGTGTCCGGATCTGGGCTCCTCGGTACAAGAAAGACAAGGAGCTACTGAGCGGGTCCGGTGAAGGGTCACGAAGATGATGCAGGGTCTGCAGCCGCTCTTGGGAGAGAAGACTGAGAGGGGATCTCATTAATGCTTATAAATACCTCAGAGGTGGGTGCCAAGAGGATGGTGCCAGACTGTTTTCAGTGGTGGCCAGCGACAGGATGAGGAGCGAAGGCCATAAACTGAAACACAAGGAGTTTCACCTTAATAAGAGGAAGAACTTCTTTCCATTGAGGGTGGCAGAGCACTGGAACAGGCTGCCCAGGGAGGTCGTGGAGTTTCCCTCTCTGGACACATTCCAACCCACCTGAATGCATTCCTGTGTTACCTGCTTGGCAGGGGGCTTGGACTGGACGATCTCCAGAGGTCCTTCCAACTCTGACAATGCTGTGATTCTGTGACTCCTCTGGGGAGTTGCCTCCACTCTGGACATAGTATCATGTATCGAGAAGGGGTCTCTGCTGTGGGAAGCTGGGTTTTGAAAAGAGTGTGCAAAAGTGGCAAGAAGGGGCTGTACTAGATTTAAATAGACTTTTATTTCCTCCAGTAATGGACATGAAGGTGACCAAAAGTTGACATTAGAAATTATGACCGACAAGGCTATCAAAATGGCAGTCACAGAACTAAATAAATGAGATCATCCACTAGAGATAGTAATGGTTTAGTTTAGCCTCTTGGAGGTCTGACTTGGAAGCTTTCTCTCATCCTTCTGCTCGCGTATTCTTCTTGGTTTTTTTAATTCTCTGGGCTGCTTTCCAATGGGAAATAGGTTTTAAAAAATTACCGTGCTTGAGCTGTCAGGTCAAAAATTTAAGTGATGGTGCTTCAGTCATTGATAGAAACATTAGAATTTATGTGTTTTAGTAGTCTCTACTGTAGCCTTCATTACAAGCAAATCGACATATTTATTCAGAGTGATCAAATGATCTATATCTCTTAAGTAGCATGAATTTTGAGAAGGTGCAGTTCTTGAAATGTCATGTTATCTGGTACTTTTTAAAAATTTCATCTCCAGTTTCAGTGCCTTATTTCTGAAGCAGGGCAGTAGAAGCAGTGCAACATTTTCTTCTGTCACCAAGAGTATGTGTGGAAACTTCAACTGTGCTAGAACATCTTTACCAAACTCACTTATTTTTTAAGCAAAAATAAGCTTTGCTCCTTTGAAACAAACTGTGTGTTCTTCCTTTCATCTTGTTTTTTTTTTTTTTTTTCAAATTGTATTTGCTACTATAAAATAAGTCAAGTTACAAAAAGGTAATAATTCTTAAGGTGTTTTGCATGTAGGAATTGTATTCTGCTCAGAAAAGAGGGTGGTAAAATCACAGTTCAGCTGTCATGCTCTTCCAGAGTAAGCTCATTTACTGTTTTGGGAGTTTAGTTTTTCCTCTGTCACAACACTGATGTCTTTCTCTGTTTTTAATAGAGCATACCTGAAGTACCTCCTAAGCCTGGAGAACTGAGAACAGAACTGTTGGGTCTGAAAGAAAGATCAAGCGAAGTTCAGACTTCACAGCAGTGACCAGAGTTTATTTTTGTTGTGAAAACTAGAACTGATAAAATATTTATCCACCTGTTTAAGTTGCAGAAATATAGATGTGAAATACTGTGCTCCTGTAATGTGTCTTTGCTTTCCTTTGAGCAGAGTTGCAGGCAGCATTAAAAATAAACATACAGTGAATGCTGTTGGTAAAAGTCCCATCAGTTGTGTGCCAAAATGCTTGTGAGTTCTTAAATCTGGATTACATTTGAAGTATCCTTCAGAAGAAGGTGTCAAACCGTGACACAGATGTATCATGGACAGGAAATCTGCTTTGGTCCACTGTAAGGCTGGAATCTTACAGCTTGGTCATCTCAGTTAAAATGGGGCAAATATGTATAGATTGCACTGGAATCAGATTTGTTTGTGCTCCATTTGGGCATCTCCATCTGTCTGTGGCTGCTTTTGATAGCTGTAAATACACAAAACTCTGAAATAAAAAGTGCAGGTTTACCTTTCAGTCTGCAAATAGAATCACCACAACACTCTCGCACCAGGAACTTGAAGATTCAGTCACCATCCTGTGAAGGTGGCTCAACAACCCCGTTTTGAATGGTACAGTATAGAGCTTGGGAAGGTTGGGATTGTTTTACTGGAGAAAGGTGCCAGGACAAAGCACAGGCTTCATCCTCAGCTGTCACTTCAGTTTAACTTGTGAAAACACAGTCTGACACATTACCCAGTAAGGAAACAAAAAGCTCCCTTATTCCTGCTGCTGAAGTACTTGGAAGTCTTGTAAGAGCAGAGGGATCCAGAAATGATCACTGCAAGTGCTGCCTTTACATCAGTTCTGGCTGTGAAGCTATTGTTTTATTTATGCCTACGTAAGCTGGAGTGGTTTTCCTAGGAAGAAAGGTTTATAGTTCTAATGCATGTGTATGTGTCTGCTCTCACCAAGTTGTACAGCTGTTGGTGGGATGAGCTCCTCTCGTCCTCTTGTGTGCCCGTGTGTGCACTTTTTATAGAACTAGATCACATCCTCTCTCTCAGGCACCTTTATCAATGGCAGCAGGCAGTGAGAGAGAGGTAAAACACAAATGTTACAGCCCAAACAAAATCTATCAATGAAAAAATCTTAATAGATCAACTTCTGATGAAAAGACTTTTTCCTTTACTGCACCTAAACAAAACTGAGATTGGCAGCCTTCTACTTCAGCAGGAAATAAAGTTTACTGAAGAGAAAATGGGACAGTTCAGCAGTATTTTGTTTCTGTTCTAACTGGGGCATGAACAGCAGCTTTTTGATGATCCCTTTAACGAGCCAGCATTCACCAGCCCTTGCACTGTTACTCACACTTTGTCAGATTGTCACCTCTTATGTTGTTGACTTCTGACATGAAAGATGCATTTCTCTCTATTTTCTAAAGGCTTTTCAGATCTAAAGACTGCAGAGGGAAGCTTCTACTCATTAGGCTTAGATTTCTAAGTGTATCCTGCTGCTACTAGAAACTGAGCAACAGGGAGCTCTGCCTTTTCTAGCACTGAGGGAAATGTCCTCATTAGTGCCCATCTAGGAATAGCAAAGCTGACAATGCACCAAGTTTTAACAGCAGAGGTGACAGCCCCAGAATCAGCATAACTTCAGCACTGAAAGAAGCAGTGCTGACAGAGACACTTCCACTACTGACACCATTTTGCTTCAGAGCTGACAAAAAAAAAAATAAACTTAAAAGTGCATTTTGTGCTTATTAATAGCAAACACTTGTCACAGTAGGGTGTAGAGAAAGCAGCTGGACCACAGCCATGTTGCACATGATACTCTCAGCTGAAGTATATGAAGAAGCAGAAAGCATAACTCTCAAGTATGCTCTTTATTATTTCTGAAACTTAATCAGTTTTGTCACCCTCAAACCAACCAAAGCAATGAGAACTTCAGCTATACAACAGAACTAAGTTTGCTTAAATCTACAAGTAACTTAGGAGTACTGGAGGAAGCCACCCTTCCCTTTTAGTTTGTTAGGGAAACAAACTTCCAACCATTGAGGAGGTGGGAGGGACCCTCACTACTCAGAGGTTAAATAGAGAGCTGTGGGTAGTGATGATACATTTGAGTGTATCACTCAAAATTAGTGATGCTTTGGGAGGTTGATTGCTACAGAGCACCAAGTCTCAGGGCTACAGTAAGGGGACATGCCCTTCTGCCCTGCTCAGTAACTGAGTGCCAAAGGCTGCTTCTAAAGCTGGCAGTGCCAGCTGCTGGGACTCAGTTCAAGCACTCAGCCTGGGCCAAACAAAGGGCTCTTCTCTAGGATACCACTGCAGTGAGCAGAAACCAGAGCCCCCCACACTCCCTCAAAACCACCCCCTCCCAAATTGAGCTTCCTTTTCTTGACAGTTGAAACTTCAATCCAACTCTAAAATCCTAACACTCACTGTCATCCATGGCATATTTTGGGCAATCTAGAAGCCTAGTAAATGGAAAACAAGTTCTTCAGGTCACTGTTTAGTGCCCTCATCTAGTAAAATAGCTTATTTTGCTTCAGATTGCAGAAACTTGTAACTTCACAGAAGTTCTGTTAACAAAACAGAAAAGATTGGTTCTTAAGTAGAATCACTGTGCAGAAGCACCACTCCTATGTCCTTCTCTTCCACAGGGGAAGGCAAAAAAAAAAAATAAAATCCCCCAACTCCTCACTGTAAACACTGTCTACCAAGTCTGTGAAGATGTTTTCAAGTAGAGACACTAGTGAGAAAATGTAATGCTTCATCCAACCACTACATAAAGCTAACATAATAAATGGAAGCTCAACATGGCTAAAACTAACCAGGTTTAGCTTCAGTCACATTAACTATCTATTGTTAGTCACTATATAATGTGTCACATGTTAATGTGACTGTAGTCACAAGAACTATCCAGTCACATTAACTATCTACAGTGCTTTGCCATAAGATACCTAGAACAAGAGTGAAAATGTTTAGAAGTAACAGCACTAAGAATATGTGAAAAGAACTTCCACCTTTAAAAAAACTTGTAGGAAACAGAACTACTGTAGCTACACAAGTCAAAGGCAGGGTTTCCAAGTGCCATGGAGGATGGTACCAGCTCATGGGTAGTGAGACAGTTCTGGTGGTAATCATCCACACAGTGAAAGGAAATGTTTTTTCCCCCCCTTATCTATAAAGCTTCTGCTGCCTGTCCTATAGATTCAAGTCACAGGGTCCAGCACAAGCTGCTGGATTCACTTCCAATACCATTTTTAAACACCCCATCTCCTCTTTCTCAGGCTTGCAGGAGATACCCAACTCAAAGAGTTATGTCAATTAGCAAGTTCAGTGCAGCTCTCAGCTACCAGGTGTATTTGGCTAAGCAGCGAAGGCGGTTTATAAATGTAAATTTATAAATCCCAGCCACAGGCAGATGCTACAAGTAGGTGTGGCTGTGCCAGCATGGGGAGGCCCAAGGATTGCCAACAGTCTGTTTGCACAGTGGACCTGAACACCCAGGACCACATCTTCATTTCTTTCATCACAAGATGAGCTTACTATGTATAAATTTAGAGTTGGTGGTGTTTGGGAACATTTTATTTTGTACATGACAAGATTTTACACCAAGTCAGTTAAATAATACAAATTTACATTCATGAGGAATGTTTTTAGAAAAGTGAACTTAAAAAAAACACCTCCTTTACCCTTGAAACCCCATACCATCCCTCAACATTTTACAGTGGAAAAAAACAAAACAATCTAATTCACATTCCCTCTCAACCCCCCAATGCAGGACAGTAGTTGAGTGCAGTTTACAGTTCATCTTTCACATCTGTGGATTCCTGTGAAGACAAAAATAATCAGAATATTACTTTTGGAAAGTGGAAAAAGGTTACAAGAATTGTCCCAGGAGAACAGAAATTTATATTACTGTCATTGCACGTTATAATATACTGCTGTGCAAACATAACAGCAGTGGAATCAAAATTAAGTAGGTATAGTACAATAAATACTGTTTCTCGAATTTATTCTTACCTAATCTGACATTTAACAGTAGGAAATTACACTGCTATAAGCTGTATGTTTGCACTAGTCACAGGATATCATCTTGCAAGTCTCTTTCAAAAGCAGTCCAAGAAAGCAGGCCCAGCTGGGACCTGACAACAACTTTACAAGTTAGTATTAGCAAGAAGCTATGGTATTAGAAGAGTTCAGCATATCCATCAAGACTTAATTAAAACTGCAGACATGAGCTAAGTGAAGGCTGACTTCACATGACAGGTGAACTGTTCAGAAGCAATGGTGTTGTCTGGAGTGCTGTTCCAAGCATGTATTGTAAGCATTTAAAATTACACAATTACAAACAATTGTTCATGTTTTGCCCACAAGCTGTGGAAATACCATGGATTAATTATCTTCACTAGAGGATTTGCTGCCATTTTCTTGCCACAGAGCACTGTTACAATCTCTAAAGCTTAACTCAGCTCTAGCTTTGAACAGTGTCAACTTTTCACAATACAGTTTAATAATAAATCTGTACTGCAGTTTTTTCCCCCATCCAAGAAGAGCCTGGAACACTTGACACTAAAATCTAGTGTCATGAAAGGCAAAGTGAACTTTATTGCCAGGCAGCACCCACAGATGAAGTTGCACTTAAGTACTGACAAGAAAGCATCGAACTTGAGACCCTACCTTCTGTGTTTCACTGTCCTCAGCATCAGCATCCACTTCCTCTTCATCCTGCTCTGCCTCCTCAGCTGCATCTTCAGGCTCTTCAGGCTCCTCATCCACCTGTACAGAGGTCAAAAGCAATTTGCTTTACTTGCTTAGGTTGTTTAACTAGTTGTGCACTAGCCAAATACAGGCTATGGAAGTATTCACTATTATTTCTTAACATTTGCTACCAGCTACCTAAAGGAAAAAGTAAAATCTGTTTATCACTATCCCACTCCAGCAAAACAGCCAGCAGAATTTCTTGCACAGCATTATGAGAACCTCCATTACTTGTACCCACTTAGGAATATCTCCATTACAGAGACAGGGGCCAAAGGCGTGTGTGCCCAGTTTACTCTTGTAGAGCCAGCACTTAATTAAGGACAGGAAAATGCTTAAGAAGCATAATGAAACAGCAGAATCTCAAGCAGCTACAAAGAAGAGCAAGGAAGGGAGAACATGAGTTTTAAGTACAGACTCAGGGCTGGACTTTTGGTGGCCCACTTTAGTGAGGGAAGCTGGATACGTTTCATATTATGCAAGTGAATGAAGCAGCTGCACTTTTTAAGATGGAGCAACAGTAGGTCAATTATCAGTCCAAGTGCAAGACAAACTAACCTTTGCATCCAGGTCAATGTTTAAACTCAAACGAAGCATCCTTTCTATTCTGTCTCCGTATTCCTTCGTGTCTGGCAACATATATCCTGATCTCAGAGTTGCAGTTTCAAACAATACCACTGCAAGATCTGAAACAGTTTTGTCATCTTCATTTTCCTAACATGGAAGAACATCAGAAAATCAAGAGACCTGTTAAAGCAGGTTGTATGCAGCCAAGTCAGTCAATGTTTCACTACTGTTATTTATTTACCTTGACTCTCCTCAGCATGTCCTTGATCAGTGGATGCCTGGGGTTGATTTCAAATGTCTTCTTTTGGCTGGCATAGTAACTGAGAAGAGAAATTACAGCACTAAGTTTCAAAGTACAGGTCCCAATGATCTCTTTCTATCTACATACACTGATTACAGTCACAGTAAAAGTGTAATCCACCCCCCGCCCCCCCTTAATACTGGTGCAACTACAAAAAGCATTCAAGTTACTAGTTCATCTTCTCTTGCCAACAAATGGCAGATACCAAAAGCCACTGATGAGTCTTGCTCACCAGGCAGTTTTACTTATTGGGCTTGAAAAATAACAATTTAAGGCTATAATGGAGACTAACTTGGTTGTAAAATGACCTTAAAAACAGTCAGGATCATCTGAACCAGGTGGAAGTTTGTTATGGGCACACCAAGCAAGGGAGGCAGTCAACTGCATTTTGTGTCTACTGCTACAGAACTGGAAGCTTACTTTGTAGATATATCCTTCCCAGTCTGGTAAGCTTGAGCCTTCATGATTCTTTCCATGTTACCAGACCATCCATACTGACTAGCCACAAGTGCACATGGAGACTGGGTTAAACGTTGAGATAGCACAGCTTTCTCAATCTGTAGGAAAAAAAAACCCCAAAACACCCTAATGTTAGTTCACAGAGCTAATAGCTTATATCTAATAAAGTAAATAACGCTGCACTTCCCTGTCAAATCAAGAATCTCTGAAAAAGGTCTAAGGTGACATTCTAACTCATTATCTTCCTGAATAAAGCTGTTATCCACAAAGGTTCACCCATGAAGGCAGACAAGCTACTATCAAGTCTGTGCTCAAATAATCTGCAAGGTATGTTATAGCAAGTATGACAAAAATAATCACTACGTATAACACAATATTTTACCTTGTCTTTGAGAGCTTTGTCTTTCATCCAGTTTAAGAGGGGCTCAAATTCCTTTTCCAAGGCTTCCCGACTCTCTTTAGACTTTTCACTTTCTTCAAATTTAACTCCTTCTTTTGCTACATTCTGAAACCTCTTGCCATCAAACTCTGGCAAAGCCTGAATACAGTATTCATCTACAGGTTCAGTCAGATAGATCACTTCATAGCCCTTTTTCAGCAGACGCTCAACAAATGGTGAGGACTCAGCCTAGGATGAAAACATTTAAGATGTCAGTTGAATTGCATTTGTAGCAGCAGCTACAAAAACCTGTACACAACTACCTGGCAAATATTGGTACCAGAAAAACTAAACTGCAGTAGTAACATAAGCATGGAGTCCCCACATTTACAGTAAATACACAATTCACATCATCTATGGTACTAAAACTACAAGCTGTAATATACTGAACTCCTTCCCTCTTTCTTTCACTCTTACACACCTCCTTTCTGCTGGCACCAGCCATGAAATAAATTTTGTCTTGCTTCTCTTTCATTCTTTCCACATACTGATCAAGGCTCGTGAGGTTGCTCTCATGATGAGAGGACTGGAAGCGCAGAAGTTTAGCGAGCCGGGTACGATTGGAGTGATCCTCAATAACACCAAGCTTCACATTAGTACCAAACTCTTTCCAGAATGTGTCGTTGTACTTTTCCTCTGCAATTTTCTTGATCATATCAAGAGTTTTACGAACAAGTTTCTTTCTGATCACCTAAAAAAAAGCAGCAATACTGCATTACAACAATAAGTATTTTGAATAGCCCTCAATGCAACCTCACTTCAATACAAATTCCACTTTGTATCCCTGATCTGAAGTAGACAGGTAATCTGGAAACAGCAATAACTGAGTTTCCTTTACATTCATTTCAGAGTCATATAACAAAATTCATCAAGCTATTCAGTCTCCTAAACCTTGCTGCTGTTGTGTGCTTACAACGAAGGAATTTAAAACCAATTAGCTTACCTTTAACAATTTATGCTGCTGAAGTGTTTCACGGGATACATTCAAAGGAAGATCATCAGAATCCACCTAATTGAGAAACAAAGTTTTAAGTATACCTGGCAGTATTTGAAGCTAAAAAACAAATTAAATGAAAATAATATTTATAATACTTACAACACCCTTAACGAAGTTAAGATACTTGGGCATCATGTCATGGAAGTCATCAGTGATGAACACTCTTCGAACATACAGCTGAATTACAAGAGCAGAGAGCACCACGTTACTTTAGGGTTTTTTTTTTTCCACAAAACCATACCCACACACTTTGCTGTCCTACCTTAATGAAATCACTTTTTTTGGATCCATATTCGTCAAACAGTCCACGTGGAGCAGAATTAGGAACAAACAAGATGGATTTGAAAGTTACTTCTCCTTCAGCAGTGAAGTGGATGTATGCCATCGGGTCATCGTGTTCCTGTGAAGAGAGAACACTTTCAATTGACATGGGGAAAATACCAGTGAGTTAATACATTTCCAATAATAACAATCAGTTTGGCAAATAAGTGCAATTATTTTACAACTAATCCAGGTAGCCATGCTTTGCTAGAGTCTATCATGGAGACAAAAGTTTAAGTTACAAGAGCAGAGTTACTCATGTAAAAAATAACTTTCCTAAGTAACCTTCCTGGAAACCTCCCCAAGTTTTGCTGGATTTTAACAAGCCAGTCACTAAAAAGTTACCAACAGGACAATAACCAATAGAGTTAACACCACAGTTAAGGTACTCTCGAGTAACACATTACACTGTACTGATACAAAGACAACACTTCTAGGAAACTCTGTCTCCCCCTTTCTTCCACCACCTGCAACTAACACCACAACCCTCAGACTAAATACAAATTTCCCTGTAACATTTAAACACATCAGTGAGCTCCACATGAGCTGCAACATAGTACTTTCCAAATCTATACTAATCAACACTTGGATGGCAGTACCTTCTCTCTGGAAAAAAGATTAATTCCTGACTGAGATGTTACACCTTCCAGGCTCTCTGCAGTTCCATCTACTGACAACTAATTAATTCTCCTGAAACAGCCCATCCTACAAGCACTCAGTTTTATTAACATAGCAAGAGATACTATAGCAAGCCTCTTGCTTTGGAATTATCTTGAGGCCCAGAACTTACCTTGGAAAAGGTTTTGTAAAAAGCTTTGTATTCATCTTCTTCAACTTCTTTAGACGGTCTCTGCCAGATTGGTTTTATGTCGTTCATGAGCTCCCAATCCCAGACAGTCTTTTCAACCTAGGTAAATAAACACAATAGTATAAAAAAGACTCATTCTTCACTTCAGGTTAGACCAATTAGTGGCACTCCACTGAAGCCAAAACATAAAATAGCATGTAAAAATCCCAAACATTTACAAAGTTATGCAATGACCTGGACATTCTCTTTTTAAGTATACACGCTAGTGCAACACATGGGAACAAAACTTTAGTCTACAATGTATTGTGTTCCATGTACATTTAACACATTCACTAAGCACCAGTATTTCTGTTCTAATGCCACTCTGGAAAAATCTTCCCAGCAGAGTATATTAAATTTAAACTCGTCAACAGTGTCAGATTACAGAATTCCGCTACCATTTCAAGTGGTTCATGCAAGTACTTATAATTAGCTGTGACCACAGCTTCACAAGGCTACTGCCAATCATTCTACCTAGTCTGTTTCATTTAAAACCTTCTCTCCTACCATCTCACTTTAAAAGGATTAGCTCCTTGAAAGCACACACCACTGAAATGCACCTCTGCAAGATTACCTAGGAAAATTGCTATCTGACACGAGTTACAGGACCCCAAGGCTAACAAAGCTCACCTTCTTAGTTTTTGGTTTCTTTTCTTCCTCCTCTTCTTCAACTGCTGCTTCATCATCTGTTTCTTCTTCTTTCTCCTTTGCTTCCTCCTCTTCAATGGGTTCTTCAACAGTCTCTGTCTAAAGAGACAACCATAGGTGGGGATTTGAACACCTAGACTTCCTACCAGGTATGTTGCAGTATTCTGTCAAACAGTTTAATCTTTCACAGCACTAGCCTGACTTCTGCTATTTGTTGCAAACTTTTCTACAGCTAGTATTTTTCAGTTGCTTTTTCATTAATACATACTTTCCTTCAATACACTGGGAGATCACCACACTCAAGTTTGAGTTTCTTAATACTTTACACATAATGCTTATCAGAGACTTGGCAGATTGAAGTCGGTGCTACACCAAGAAAACATCACAACAGGCCTAAAATCTAAGACACTGCCCTGTTTTTTAGAAGGGTATCTAGCCATGGCTCTGCTTGAAAACTTAACAGAGCTTTCATCTACCAAAGTCAGTGTAGCAAACATCCTTTTTAGTCATCAGCAGTGTTTTTTCTTTGGTAAAGTTCTCTGAGTCAGAATAAAACCAAGTTACTTTAAAGTTTGTGATTTTAGCAACTGACCAGCATTTCGGAAAAAAAAAAAAAAGCTAGTAAAATAGTAGCCAAAGGAGTCAGGAACAGAAGAATTCTAGAAATTAGACAAGAAGCAGCTCTATGGCAGGCCCTCAGCCTTCATGGAAGATCTGGCCAGACAGCTGTCATAACCAAACCTTATACTGAACAATGCTCAGTCAAACACACTTACCTTGCTGCTCCACACATATATAGGGAAGTTTATGAACTGGGAGTATTTCTTCACTAGATTTTTAACAGTGTCCAGCTCAAGGTAATCAGATGCTTCCTCCTTCAAGACAAGGCTAAAGAAAAAAACCCAAAACCAAACTTTTTAAAGTGCTGGACAAGTATTTGACAGTTTTATAGCAGAATATGCATTTCTTATACCTCTGAGACTGACCAACTGAGCCAGAGTATGGTGCTAATAACCACGAGTGAGGGTTGATCCACATATGGGATCATTCATTTAAGAGTTAGACTTGATAATCCTGTAGGTCCCAACTCAGAACAACCTGTGATTTTTGCTGCAGCCATAGCAATTCAGAGTTATGGAACTGAGATTTTTAATTAGTTCAGCTCCAAGTATCTCTTAAAAAACACAATTCTTACTCAACCAGCAATTGTTTCCACTGGCTGAGGCAGAACACAATATTAAGAAGTTTAAATGAAAACATCAAATCATATTGATACTTATCAGGATCTTGATGCACCCTCATGGGCTTTTCTTCAAACTAGACCACAGAGATCAACTTTTTTATACTGAGTGCCTCCTCCAGAAAGACATCCTCTAAATCCAGACCAAATAAATTTACCTGCTCATGAAAGCAGTGAGAATAGGACTAGCAAACTACCTCCAATTTGAAATTTGCTTGAGACCAGCCTCACTGATATATAAACAGCAGCCAGATTCTAAGCAAAGCTCTACAGCCCCTGTACAGGTTTTACATGGCCAGAATTGTGTTGAGTGACTAAATGAGCCTGAAGGCAGCTGAACTGTCTGGAATTACTTGCTGACAGTTGTCAAGACATTCATAGTTTTGTTAGGTCATCAGAACATGAACTACATTTCTTTTTGGATGCAGTTTGTATTTTGCATATGTCTAGTAAACTAAATAAAGCCATATTACAAGAAGCAAATCAGTCACAAAGCTAAAATCACTCCCATATTCCAATATGCAAAGTGTACCCACACAACCTTTTTATTTTAAGACTAAAGAAACTTAATACTTACGTTATGGTTGTACCACGTCCTAAAGTGTTCCCTCTTGGGTCATTGATCACAGAGAATTCATTTGAATCTGACTCCCAAATATGCTGAGTATCATTGTTGTGTTTTGATGTGACAATAACTCTGTCTGCCACTAAGAAAGCAGAATAAAAGCCGACACCAAACTGGCCAATTAACTCAGATGTTGACTGGCTATCATCCTGCATTTCAGTCATCTTGTTTAAGAATTCACTTGTACCAGACTTTGCAATGGTACCCAGGTTTTTAACTAACTCTTCCTTTGTCATGCCAATACCCGTGTCTGTAACATGAAGCATGTTCTTCTCTTTATCACACTGAAAAAAAATAAAAACAAAAATGCAGTTTGACTTCACCGTGAATTTTAATACATGCCAAAGAAAAGAGGTACATAGTAGCTACTCAGATTCAAACATGCCTAGCAACAAACTGAATCTGCATTAACTACAGAAATGAGGAAGACCTTCCTTCAAAGTAGTCCAATACTTCAGTTGCTCTTTATAAAGCCAGAAATATATTTTTACAATTAAAAGAGAAGTAGTCTTTGATAGAGTTAATTGCAAGGGTCCTCATGTGGTCCTAGATTGTATTTGCATCCGTATTAAACCAAAAATAGAAATTTAATGATGCAGTGTATTTTTACATTCCTCCACCACTTCTTCGAAAGAGATGTTTACATCTAATCCTCCTTACCTTGATTTTGACTGTAAGTTCCTCGTTGCCAGCAAGAGCATTTTCATCAGTTAATGATATCAACCGTATCTTATCTAAAGCATCTGACGCATTTGAAATAAGTTCCCGCAGGAAAATCTGAAATAGAAACCAGTAGTCAGGAATGCCAGCAGAAAAACAAACACACACCTCTCAAAATTCTAACATGATATGCAGATGAAGGCACTAACCTCTTTATTTTTATATAAAGAATTGATAATTAGCTTCATCATTCTGTTCACTTCTGCTTGAAATGCAAACTTCTCAGATTTTTCTCTGATTTCTTTGATCTGGGAAGCATTTAGGCCGTCTAGTTGGATAGCTTCTTCCTCTCTGTTAGGACAGTGAAAAACCTATTAAGGACTCTTGTCCACAAACAGCAAGACTAATTTAACTTTATCACAAAGCAGGAGCAATAACACTTAATCATATGAGTCAAGTGCAAGAGCAGCAATACTCAACTACACAACCATAATCCAAAAACTTGAGTGAAAATTCACGTTTTCAAGTGAGACTTTTTTAATACAAAATTCAGGGAATAATACAAGTAGTCTTAAAGCTACTGCAATCCTCAGCATGTGGTGCACCTCACAGGGGTGAGGCATTTCATGGGCATAGAGCTATTTCATCCACAGGCACTAAACTGACACCGTTTATGACATGCACGAGTAAACTCAAATTAACAGTTATCGATACTCGATAAAAACAAATTGAACTCTTCTGAACCCAAATTCTCAAGCTCGTTTTTATTTAGAAGGAAAGTATTCTACAGGAATGCTCTATTTCCCCCAGCGGACTGGATCTCTCTTTTGAACAGCCTTCCCCCCTTACTTCTGAGGCATTACCGGTGGTCAAATTGACCCTTCCAAAAGGAGAGCGCCCCAGGCACCAACCTCTGAACAACTTCATCATCCGTTCGAGACCCTTCTCTGCTTTTGCCCAAGTCGTCTTCCACGGTCCCATCTACATCCACCTCATCGGCTCTGACCGACACTGGCAAAACAAGGAGAGCAGCGCTCTGAGCCCGATCCCCACACTACACACTGCCCAACTTACTGCGAACCCCTCCCCACGCCTTCGGGCTCAGCGCTGCCCCTCGAGTCCCCCTCCCCAGGGGAGCGCAGCCCGACCGGAGACACGGGGATGGGCAGGGGAGGCCCCCTCCCACCTCCGCCCCCGCCCTGACGGCGCATGAGCCGCGCGGCGCCCTCCCCCCGCCCCATCCCCGGAGAGAGCCCGGCCCGGTGAAGGCCCGAGCACCG
>VZRH01000661.1:297494-311359 GCA_013397555.1 Urocynchramus pylzowi | reverse complement strand
TCCGCCCCACTGAGTGGGGGCCGGAAGGCGGGGGGCCGCACGCGCCGTTCTGCGCGTTGCATGCCGGGAGCTGTAGTTCGCGCTGTCGGTGGCCCGTGGCCCCCCCTGCCATGGCTGTTCGGAGCCTCACGGCCCCGCCGCGAGAGAAACCGGCTGGCCTCTGCCGAGCCTCTCTGGAGACTCTCGCTGCCGGTGGAGGAAAAATCCGGGTGGTCGGCAGGTCTCCGTCTTCTGGTTTCCAGCGCTCAGCAGAGCGACCATTCTCCCGGGAGCTCGTCAGCGCTCCTCAGCCTGCCCCGGGGCCTTTGTTCATCCCCGCGGCCCTCCCTCCCCCGGGAGTGGCGGCTCCGGAGCTGCCTCCGCTGTGAGGGGACGCGGTCCTGCCGGCGCAGTGCCACCCTGCCGGGCAGGGTCACTGTGAGGGCAGCTCCGGTCTGCGGCTCGCTGCAAGGGGGCCCTGCTGCTCCGGAGGGGAGACCTTTCCCGTGCATTCCCACTGTCCCTGGCAGGGGCTGCAGCTTGGGACGTGAAATGCAGCCTGCGCAACTTCTGCAGTGCAGCGCTGTTAACTGCTCATGTTAAAAAGCGACTTGAAATAACTTACAGCCCCCCTCGCCATCCTGAAAAAGTCTGCCCAGGCTCGCATGTGCCAGTCATCTGTTTCGTCTTACACATTTAACTCTAGACTAGGGGGAAAAAATCCACCGAATACCAAAAAACAAACTTACAAGCAATGATTTCATGGACTTTGTACTTTCAGAGGAATGTATTTGAAAGAAATTGATCGGCGATGTTCAGTGCAAAAAATGAAAGCCCTCACTGTGTTTACAATTTCACAAACACAGAGCTTAGTCTATCAGTAACTTAAAGTCTTGGCAAAAATATGTTTATCATCTGTAGTTATACAATGGGCCAGATAGATTTTTTTTTTAACTTTAAAACTCAATGTTGTACCTTTCTGTCCTCCTGATAACTAATGTTTATGGAAGTGAAGGAGCCTTTGTATTGGAGTAAAGAATGGTTATCTTTGGGTTCTTCTTAATGAAATGATGTGCTGTAACCCCACCTGGCAACAAGGCCCTGTGCAGCTGCTTCCTCACTCCTCCCCTTGGGCTGGGGGAGAGAATCAGAAGAGTAAAAGTGGGAAAACTCATGGGCTGAGGTAAAGACAGTTTAACAGGTAAAACAAAAGCCATGCACGCAAGCAAAGCAGAACAGGGAATTAATTCACCCTTTCCCACGGGCCCGCGGGTGTTCAGCCCCCCCAGGACAGCAGGGCCCCAGCACTCACAGCAGTGCCTTGGGAAGACATACACCATCCCTCCCAACATGCAGTGCCTTGGGAAGACAAACACCATCCCTCCAACATGCTCCCCTTCCTCCTCCTTCCCCAGCTCTCCACACTGAGCATGGCACCCTGGGCCATGGAATGTTCTCAGGTCAGCTGGGCTCAGCTGTCCTGGCTGTGTCCCCTCCCAGCTTCTTGAGCACCTCCAGCCTCCTTGATGCTGGGCTGGTGTGAGGGGCAGAAAAGGCCTTGACTCTGTGCAAGCACTGCTCAGCAATAACCAAAACATCCCTGAGTTACCAGCACTGCTTTCAGCACAAATCCAAAACAGAGCCCTGTGCCAGCTACTCTGAAGAAAATTAACTTTAGCCCAGCCAATACCAGCACAAGAAGGCAAAATTCAATTGTGACCTCTTTAAAAGACTCATGAAGCTTTTCTGTATGATTAGCAGTTTTAATAGGTGTTCCTCACAGATCACAAATTATACGAGAAATAAAGAGGACAGTTACTATTCCAACATGTATGTGAGAATGACTGTAAAAAACAAATATGAGAGGTCAGTGTCAGGGTTGTAAGTAAAAAAAAAATCTGTCTGGTTTTTGTGAAGATTTGTGCGAAGTCGAAGAATTACTTTCTGAAGAGTAGTCTTATTTGAAAATACGGTTTCATTATTCAGGAGTCTAAGCACAGAAAGTTTATCTTTTTCTATGACTCACCTACAATCAGATTCAGGATTTGATTTCCTAATTGTGCCTCTATGATTCCCAGAGTGAGATATGTTGCTTTATGACTGTGAATAGGCATGTGAAGGACACAGAGATAAACAGAATGGTTATCTCTGTCTTGTAGAATTCTTGCATTAGAAGATTTTTCTGGCATTTCTGTTTTAGCAGTCATTTTGCTGGCAGCAGGAAAATGTAATGCTTTGTGACAATCATTATGTTGGAGTAGTAAGAATGCAAACCAATTCTGTCATTGCCTGTGCTAAACCAACACAGATTTTAGATTAAGTTTTGTGGAATTCAAATTTTATTGGCTACTTTGCCCTTCTGATTATACAGTGTAGAATGTTGCTTTTGAAGGAAATACAAAACCAGATAAATCTGTGTTTGTCTGTTGAATTTAAAGGCTAGACTAGTAAGAACTGTAATGAGTTTACCAGCATTGATTGCTTAATGTAGATTATACTGTTTGCTTTCATGAATGCCAGTTTGGATTACCCAGGAAAAAACTGATAGGCAAGAATGAGGCAGCTGAGTACTTATGCTCTCAGAAAGAAAGTTTATTCTCTTTACAAGGAGGCTGTAAATTGGAGAAAATTTCTGCTTAATTTCTGCTTAAAAAACTTAAAAACTTAAGGGAGCTTTCAAGCTCTTAGTTGCACTGACTACTGCTGCCATTCAAAAGAAGTCTGAGTATCACCTTTCAGGACTTAATTCCAAAGGGGAGATGTAACTGTCAAGTGGTGATAGTTCTTCAGCAACTTAGCTGCATTACAGAGGTCTACAAAGCAATTAGATATGTTTTGATAATTGTGTGCATAACGATTGAAGCAGTCTATTTTAGCACTGTGCTTTTCTGTTAAGTACAAACTCAGGGTCCTGTGGTGATAGGAGGAAGGGAATACAGGCAGCGTCTCCTCCCATGCAAACAGCAGAGCCCGCCCCTTTCCAGTCTGCTGAGTGCAACTTTATCGGGTCATCCCCGTGTCCGTGTGAAAGTCACCTCTCTGAAGCAGGCCACGGGATTCCAGCTCGACAGCAAGAAGCATAACCTTGACAGAAATAGCTGTGGAGATAAACTGAGAGGAGTTCATAAGACCTGACTGTGGGTATTGGACTTAACCAGCTAAATTAGCCAGCTAATCTTCCTGGGCTCCATCTGTAACAGCGAGCCAGTCCTCCTTTCACTGCCCTGCTTTGGCTCAGACTTTTCCTGAGCTGATTTAACTCTCTAGCCCAGCAAAATACTCGGTAGTTAAATCAGCTTATATCAGGTGCAGGCTGAACCAAACACAGTAAAGAGCAGGAGTTTGTGGCTAAGAGAAGGTGATATTCTGGTTTTTGTGGTGGTGAGCTGAACCTGGGATGTAAATTACATAAGGCCAAAGATATTGTACATAGGTGCAAACATAAGGAAGCCATAAAACTAAATGAGTTTGCAATGTCAGAATATCACCTCTCTTAGTACACAGTTTAATTGAAATCTGCAACTAATGCAAGTTACATTTTTGTTAATGGATAATTAAAATGCTTTAGTTTGTGTCACTGCTAACCAGCCATTTATGGCCATACTGTATGTGAAGAAGACATGTAAATGATTTTATGTGAGAATAATTAGTACAGTCTGAAGTTTGTACCACCAAATCCAGTCCTATCTTTCTTACATGATAATGCATTGGAAATAGGAAGAACTACTTATCTGCATTCTCTATGATTTAAGCTTCAGTGGTGTCTTTTAAAACAATACATTGAGAGCTTATATTCCCTCCCTCTGCAGTGTCTGCATCACTACATACTGTGTGTACAGCACGAACTGAAGACATAGCCACTTACATAAGATGTTCTGCAACATCTGGGACTGGGTGTGAATATGAAACAAACAAAAAAAATGCTGCCAGTAGCTAGCTTTTCAAGCTGATTTCTAATATCCAAATATTAGAAAATTTTAACAGTAACTACATACAAGCAGGATTAAAATACTAATGTTCCAAGTTTGGAGGAAGGTGTTTGTTCTTCAGGTATAATTTGGCTTTTGGTTGTCTTTATCCCATTTCTCTGGAGGCTGATGATTGCACTGCATCTGGCACTGCTGAAAAGTCTGTAATCTGTAGTGTGTCCCTCTCATCAAACATTTTGGAAATTTGCAAGGTGTTCATTGAAGTTCAATGCTCTATATCTTTATAGTAGAAGAATTCACAGAAGAGAATGGATTTTAAGGAGCCTACCACTAAGGGCAAAATTAGTTAAGGTGATTATTTGTATCTAGAAGAATCTTTGTACAGATAAAACAACCACGTTTTGATCATTATAAAACTCTCCTTGAGTCTTCAAATACTGAAACCTCGGTAAGTTTCAGTATCACTAGAAATCTGCATCTGCAGCAACATATTTCTGTGGCTAATACCATTCCTGCCCACTCGTTTTGCTCAAGAACGGAGGCACGAAGGCATAAAAGGTTTCGAAGAGAAGACATTAAGCTTTAAAAAGCGTGTTTTCTTTTTTGCCCTCCCCTGCCTGACAGAGCGGGAGGCGGGAGGATCCAGAGTGGGGCTGGATTTGCTGGGCGAGAGCTCGCCCTGGTGGCCTGTCGAGAGATCAGCCCTGCCAAGTCCTTAACGTGCGCACGGCTGCGTTGGATTTGTTGTTCCTCCTCCTTTTAGGAAATATTTCATCATCGTATTCTCTTTTTGGCACTGCCTTTTTATGTTTATCCCCTTATAGAAACATTACGACCGGAAAGAGGCATTTCTCAAATATTTCAGCTATTCTTTGCATATATGTATGTACACATGTATTTAAAATATTTCTCTTTTTAATAGGGAGAATATTTTTTTGGTGGTTACACAAACTGCCATCTTCTTGAAAATGTGTCATGATTTCTCTCTTCTTGTGTCCCAGAAAGGCTGTTTGCAGTACTGCTGGAGAAAGTTAATAGACAACCTTTCAGCAGCACCCATTTATGTCAGGAAAAAACAGCCTTTATTCCTCCATTCACAGGAGTAAACTGCAGTAGCCTGGGAACTCTAGACCTGGTACCTGTACAGAAAGGAGCACCAGGATCTCTGTGAATAGCTGGAGGTGTACTTCAGTTATGTATGGGTTTTGTTGCTTATATGTTAGGTCAAATGTAATGTACCTGGAAAATAAATACTAAAATACTTGATTAGGAAAAAAAAAATCTAATTAATTTTTTGAAATCCATTTTTATGTCAGTGAAAAATCCGAGTGCTCGTTGTATGTCCAAATTTACTTAAAAAGAAGGAAGAACCTTATTTTGGGGTTGTGAAATGAATATTAAGGATAACACCACCATTTTTTCCCTTATTAGACTAGTTTATATTGACCAGGTGCAGATGATTCTAGCCAGGACATCACCTTTTCCAAGCCAGGTATACCTAGAGCAGAGCCTAGAAGCAAACTAAGGCCCAATCCTGAGCTTAACTGCAGCTTGGGAACCAAAGAGCAGGAGGTGTGTGGGTGAAGCACAGACAGGGCCTCTCCCAGCTGCTCTCACAGGAGCCTGCTCCAGGTTACACAGCTGTGCTGCATCAGAGCACGGCTTCAGCCTCAGCAGCAGGAGGAGGAGGAGGTGGTGGTGGTTTTGGTTTTGTAGGGAAGAAAGGTTGCAGGCTCCTCAAAGTAGTTACAATTTTTTTTTGTAGGCCTGGGATTTTGGTTCTAAAATGTTTCTATTTTTAAGTGAAGGGATAGTGAGATACACTGGCTGAGGTGTTCCAGCTGTGCAGACAGGTATGAAATCGCTCTTCTTACTGCTACTCTGGGGTGAGTTCAGGAAACTCCAGTGACCCCATGTACTTTTATCACTGTAAAAGCACCAGGTAGCATAAGCAGCTTGGTAAGTGAGCTACTGGTTAATATATTGGAAAAGAAATTAAATATTTATTGATCAGGACAAAACTATTTTTTCTCTAGTATGTGTTACTCTTCTCCTCTGGACTTGGTTTCCTGGTTCTAAAGGACACTAGTTCCAAAACTCCTTTTCAGGTCTTCTTTGTGTTATTAGACCATCCTTTCTGTTCCAGGACCAAATGATTTAATTATTTCATGTAAAGTGGAGCAGTTTGAACAGGGATGAGTGACAATATATGTTTTAGAATACTCAGGATTTCCTGTCCAGCTACTTTTCTCATGTGCTTTTAGCTTGGCATTTCTTAGTCATTGTAAGAGCTGATTGATTTGACTCTGTTCTATCTCTTGGTGTACAAGTGTTTAATCCATATCTGCCTTGCTACCCTCTTGTATTGGGTGTTTTCTCACCTATGTTGTGTATTCCAAATTATAATATGGATTTGGAGGGTTGAATATAAAGAAGTAGTTTTGAGGATTTTTTGAGAATTCTTTCTGTTTGTAGCTGAAAGGTTAGGAAAATGCCTGTAGGAATGATTGTATAACAAAAGCAGACAATAATAAAATTTAAGCTAGAGAAATAGACTTTGGATCTACAAGATGCTGTGTAAGATGAAATGCTGTCATGCCTGGCTCATTAAATCTACAGGGAAAGAAGGGAGAGTGAATCTTCTGCATTCTCCCAAAAGACAGAAACAAGCAAAAGAGGCTGAAATCTGCTGTAATAGTTTTGTAACAAGTCATTCACAAGTTCTCCAGCTACAAGACCTAGACACTTTTAAGGAAATAAATGCTTCTTGCTGTGAGTTTTTATTAATACTATACTAATGTATATTCTCTTAAAGAAGCAGCAGAATGTAGTGGATGGTTGGTGAAAATAACAATCTGAGGAAACTAATGAAGTCTTTCAAAGGATTTGCAGTAGATTTTTAAGAACAAAAGCATCTATGGTTTCAGATTTTCTGAGTAAGTTGTATTTTAAGAATGATGTGTTACTAGGTTTTAATAGATTTAGCTGTGTTTCCTGAAATAGAATTTCAAATACCTTTATTATCTGAATTTAGATCTATCACTAGGTATCCTGATTTTTAAAATACAATAGTGCTCAATAGGACATGAGAGTCAAATCTTAATCAAGACTTCAAACTCAGGCTGTACTCAACAATTCCTTATTATTGCTGCTATAAAGTGAGAGCTGCTTAGCATTTAACAGCTCTGGAAACACTGCCTGTAGTTATTAACTCTTGGCTCAGTCCCAAGGAAACAGAGGCAAAACTTCTGTTGATTTCAGATGTGCATGATCAAGTCTTATTTGATAATACAGCCACTTAACCATGTGTGTTACACTGCAATGAGAGATCTGTCAAAATTTAATGTGCTGTTCTGTGTTATTATGTTGATCTGAGTTTTTCTGAACTCTCAAGTGCATGAGAAGTTTTGTTTGTCTTCTAATTTTTATAAGGTTGAGCTAGAGAAGACATGAAGATACCTTCAGTTATTTGCCAAAAATGGATTTCTGTAAGAACTTCTTGAATTGTATACACTAGAAATGAAGGGTAGATTAGAAAGTAAAGTTCTTCGTGTGGGGTGCATTATCATTGATTTAAGAGTGATGATGTTTTTGAGAGGCTCATTAAAAAATGTTTGTCATGTTTAATTCATGTAAGATAGACACCAGGAACTTGCCAGGTGGCGTAGTGCCACACTGGATGGCTATAATGTTATATTTCTTCTGTGCACAGTTCTTTTCAGTAAGGAGTTTCCAGAATAAACAGGATGATTAGCTTTATGGTGCTCAGTTCTTTAGGATATTGAGGCTTCTTGGGTGGGCATCTGCTGCTTAAAATATCAAAAATAGAGGACAAAAGGAAACATATATTTAATTTAATATCAAAATGTAGAGAACACGAAAACCACTATAAAATAACTGTCTATTTACTCTATATGAAATGAAATAGTCTGAGTCTTTCTTCTGATAAAACTAATTACAGGCTACAGAAATTACTCAAGACTGCAGACTGAAGCTGTACCAATTTTATCTGAGACATCACTGTAATTGCAGCAGTGAAGTGCCTGCAAATTCATGTTGCTTAGTAACATTATGGACAAAGTTTTGGGGATGGAGCCGTCCTTTTATTGACTTCTCTGTTGGAATGTCATTCACAACTTGCATATCACTATTTTAGCATTATGCCCTGGCAAGACACAGTTTGTGAGTCCTGTGTTCTGTGGAGCTTGTGCCTATGAAGACCCACCTCAGGCAATGACTTTGTGCAGTGAGGAGCTAAAACTTCAAGGAGATTCCTAAGTCAAGTGTCCATAAATCTTTGCATGCTCCAGACATGGTGTAATTATGCTAAACTTAGTTACAACTATGGTGCAATGGAATGGAATAGATTTTTAGTAATTTTCTAGTAACTAATTTCTTGCCATATTTGTGTTTTTTAAATTACTTCCTTTTATCTTCAGATTTTTTTGGGTGAAGGATATTCCCCTTTTTGCTTCTATGCAAGCTACATTTTGCATAGCAGGATGAATCCTTTATTTGGAGGTCAAGTACAGCTGGCAGAGTTTTCAAGTCATCTCAAGAAAAGTCAGGGCTATATATAAAGTGTTGAGTAATAAGTGACATATTATATGATCACGTCACCTAAATTTGTCTGTAAAGAAAATGATGGGTTTTGATACATTTGAAACCTTAATCTGTGGCCTGGTGTAAGTGCTGAATTCCATACTTTTTTTTTTCCATTCTGCCATCTTGGGGATGAATTGTTGGACACATACTGAACCTAGGGATAGAAAACCCTCTGTTTTGGTGTGAGGCATGATGAAATCATGTCCTGAATCCTATGAATGTGATACCTACATTTTAGGACTGCCTTGGCCAAGTCAGGGGTATATCTACATTGGCCTGGTGCTTGATGTGCTAACACAAAATTTGAATTACATGTAGTTCACAGTGCCTGGTAGACTTGGTTTAGTCCAGGATATTTTTTATGAGGGTTGAACAAGCTTGTCCAAGAGCCAGTGGGAGTGGTTGAGGATGCTGGCACGTGTTTGGGATGTGCTCCATCTTCCAGACAGTGTGATGGTCTCTGTAGTGTGTTTTAGTGTGAATTTAAGTAAAGACACACTTGGTTGTGCCTGCTTTGCCATCATTTTTGTTTTGAGATTTGGTGTAAAATATTTCAGGGTTGCTTATTTTTTACCTTGCAGACTCGGACTCTCCTTTGGACCAGATGCTGGCTGAGTGCTCACCTGTCACATAACAGGTAGAGTGTGCAGTATTGGTTGGTATTAACAGAGAATGATGATGGGCTTCTAACTCCTCTGCTAAGTTTGCTTCTAAGTGGATCATAGTTTAAAGCATATCTCAGCTGAAAATAAAGGTGTGTTGTTGTTGTTTTTTTGGTTTTTTTTTTTTTTAATTGCCATTTAATCTTCTCAATACACTCTCAGGCTGCAAAACTAGGAAGTTGGGCAAAAGCAGTTACAGAACTTGCATCCCTATTTAGGACTGCTTGATATTGGTTCCTGGATGGGCCTTCACTTAAGAGCTGGATTTGATGATCCTTTTTGAGTACCTTTCAATTCAGATTATTCTGTGTTATTACTGGATCTGTCTGTTGTTTGTGGTTTGTTTTTTGTTTTTTTTTTTTTTTTTAAGTCTGTACAAACTGTGTACTATTTGAAATTGTACAATTTGAAATTGTATTAAAACATATTGAGAGTCTTGGCAAGGTTTTAGGATGTCTGATGTAGTGGATGATGTACGAGTGAATAATGTACGAGAATTCACACTTCAGGGTGCCTGGGTAGTAAAATTCTGCCACTTCAGTTTCCAGGAAATCTCATAACTTGTTTGGATTACACATTTTCTTCTGGGAGGAGGGACAGCTGACAAATGCTCACCAGGCAGAACTATATAGTCAGAATCTTCTTTACCCAGCAGCGTTGTGGAAGTGTAACACTGCAAGTATTCAGATCTCCTTTATATTGAAGTTTGTGAGGAACAGTGCAGGCACTAATATTTCTGATTTCAGTTGCTTTATTTCTCTGCTGTCATTCTAACCATGAATTAATATGCTTGGCTGGTGTGCACTTACAGTCTCTCTTTTCCACATCAGATGTGGCAAATTAATTTCAAATGTTGTCTTATTATTATTGGAATAGATGCAAAGAAATCAAGTAAGTAGCTCTAGCAAAAAAGAGTTAGATACTTTTACCAAATAGGTGCACTTGAACACAATTCCACTTATTTTAAGTATCAATACCAAAATGAAAAGCATATCAGAATAAAAACAGAAGCAAAAATTTCCATTTGAAAACATTTGTTAGTGGGAGAGGTACTCTGGCTAAAGGGACTATAAAAGGGTGTGGTTTCCAAGAAGACTTGGGTTAATAGCATCTGATGGTTCTGTAAAAAAGCAAAATAATTTTTGCAAACACATTTAAGAAAACTTACATAAGCAGGAAATATAATAAAGATAAGGATAATAACATTCCTCAGAATCTCTTAAGGTGGTAAGAGACTGTTCTTTCTTTCTTTCTTTATTCTTTGACAGGAGGTTTTTTCTGTTCTGCCTTTGCCCATTCTCTGTCAGTCCAAGGTCATTCACCTCTGTGATCAACAACTGTCTGACAGAATCTGTCAAACGGTGTTATTGCTTACGAAGCCGCTCTGTTTGCAACGCTGCACCACAGAAGCTGCAGTAAGACATCGTCAGCTTTCCTAGCACTGCATTTTAATTTCATTTAATGGTGCTTTAATGAATTGCAGTATCTCTTAGCCTAGTCAGAGGCCTTAGCTGAAGGCTGTACAAGCTGATTAGAAATACATTCCTCAGTGACTTAAGCCCAGGAGTGTCTTTATTGGCCAAGTGGTTTGAGGTGTTGAGTGCTCTCAGATGAAGGAAGGAGATGGCAGGGCTGAGCAGGCTGCAGGGAGGTTTGTGTGTTTTCCCCGTGTCAACAAAACTTTCAAAAGAAAGTTAGATATGGCATCTGAGCTGTCATCTGTATTAGACACAAAACACTAGACAGGTTCTCAGGGGTGTTTTATGTGTGCACATGCAGAGATCACATGGCATCTGTGTCCTGAGCCTTCAGCAGTGCTAAAAGAGCTGGTGTTTGTGAATGAGGATACTGTGTAGCCTCTCTCTGAATTACTCCTGGTCACAGAATTCAGTCAAAAGTGAAACAGTTCCTAAGTATTCTCTTTAGCTTGAAAGAAATCATGTTCACTATCCTCACCCAAGTCCTACTTAATTCCACAGGCCATGAATAATAGTGGGATGCCAGATATAAATCAGCTTATGTGGTATGTACATAACAAAACTCATGCCATTTTCATTTTAGGCCTATGCTCTTTCTTGTTCTGGAAGACAGCCCTCTGAGGGTCTTCTTTGGAGAGTAATTCTTCTGTGAAACTCTTTATGCTGGGTATGGGGTTTTCTTTTTTTCTTTTTATTTTTTTAACTGTCAGACATACTTAAATGCCTTTCAGTTTGCACCAAGTATCGCAGGTGAAGTCAATGCTGGCAATAAAATGAGGGAAAGTCTGGGTTCTTTTGTGCATTGTGTCATCACAGTCATCTCTAGGATCACTTAGACTGATCTGATAAAGAGGTATTTAATGTAACATTAGCCTGCAGGATTGTATTTCATGTTAAGTGCCATTTTAGAAAAAATTTTTGAAGTTGACATCCTCTACTTCTGCATGTTCTCTACTGCTTAAATAAAAGCTAGTTTAAGTATTGGAAGAAGGGATGTGGACCCCAAATAAAGACAAATTAATTTCCACGTGTGCTCCTTCATACCAGTTTATATTATTACATATTTTCCAGTATTTGAGTCATTACTTGGAGACCAGCAGACACAGGAGAGAACAGAGTTGTCTGAAGTTGAGTTGTTTAACAACTTATTTTTAAACACCATTACCTCATGTTTTAGTTGTGTCTCTAGTCTCACTGCTAACACTTAGGGATTAGTTTGATTTGTGAGAATAACTTGCTGGCAAAACACGCCATGGAAGTTGTCTTAGCTAACAGAACTACATACAGAAAACAACTTTTCTTTCTATTTGTCTTGCATACATCAAGCATTAGAAAAACATGTTGTCTGATATGTAGGGAGAATGATCTTTTTGTTGGTTAGTCCTGGTTATCTGGGGACCTAAACTGCCTGCAGCAAAGATTGGATTTCCACCACCATAATAGTTTGCACATCCGAGGTTTTGTCTTGCATTTGCTTGCAGAAGAAAAAGAAGTATTAGCATTCTAGTATGATAATATAAAGTAGAAATTAATGTGAAGACTTAAAGCCTTGAGGTTTAGAGGGATGACTGAGTGCTACAGAACACAGTACTGTCTTTTTCCAGATTTCTATTAGACTTTTCTAACCTTAATGCTGGTGTCACAGTGAGGGAACATAAATCCCTGTCTCTGCAGTATTCTCTCACTGCTTAGGGCACAACCAACAACACCTGTGTCAACACACTCTGACTGCTGGAAATATCTTCTTCCTTACTGCTCCTTCTTGTATTATTCAGAGGAGTTCTTGTAATTCTTCCTTGAGAATGCCTCACCTACCAAAGTGGTTATTGTTCACAGTATTTATAGTCTTGGGACTTGGAGACTAGGCTAAGCTGTGCTCAGGAGAAGAACAATGGGACTTTTGCTATTAATTTCAACTGAATTGCATGTGGGATTAATTAACACATAGGCTGGATTTAAAAAGCTGTCCAGTTATACATTTTTGTTTTCTTGAAGGTGATTAAGAGTTGGGCTGACAAGAATTAGAACTATGCCATAAATTCAAAATTACTTTTACCAAGTCTTTTAATTTCATAGATGACTTTTTTTGTTTTTTGTAGTTGTACATGGAAAATCTGATGCTGAAAGTTAAATAGGAGATTTCATTTTGTTTGCTGCAGGGTTCTGCAAAAATATTCTCAGACTAGGAACATCAAAGAAGGCAAGTACCAGATTAGTAATTCTCTAGGATGTTGTTTTTCATCTCACCTTCTCTGTTTTCTAAATGTTGACAATCTTGTTCTCTCCTTGTTCCCAGAATTTATTGTGATGGATTTGTAGTGATGCTTACCAGAATCACATACTGAAATGACAATGCAATTAACATAAAGGATAATGTAGGAACTTTGAAAGCTGTGTCTGGTCTCTACCAATAACCAAGCCTGGGAACTCCTAAGCATATCAGACTTTTGGCAATCTCAATTGTAATAATTGTACTGTCAGTCAAGAACTCAGCCGTTGTTGGAAGTACAGAACACATATCTACCCACTGACAGACACTTTGAAATCCAAAGTTGATTATTTTTCTTTCAGTTTGTTGTGGCTTTGCCTGTAAAAAATGAGGTGAGAGTCATTCTTTGTTTAAAAAAAAAAAAAAAAGTAGTATTTTGTGTGAAATCCGTCAGTTTTGTATAGGATTGCTTTTTAATTTTTTTCTTTTGATGGATGGAGATGAATGGCTGACTAACTTCCAGACAGAAGTGACAATGGGTTATGTATATCTCCTTGAATAAGTACAAGTTGTATTCAATGTTTACTGTACTGGAAAAAGAATATGTTCCTTTTGTTGTAAAAAGTTTCTGAGCACATCAGGACCTCTGTGTGTGGAGTTGTAACCAGTTTGCTGTGGCAGTGGTCTGGTCTGGTTCTTCTTCATCCATGCATCATCTAATATTTTTTTTTTTCTCCAAGTATAGTAGATATGGCTCAAATTCTTAGACTGCCAGGGTCTACAGCTATCAGTTGCTAGTGTTCACAGGGACACGAGGGCCTCAAAACAGCAGAAGAACGCCTGCATATTTTACTTGCAGCTTGTGTTTTGAGCTTCTTTTATATGTATATAATACTTCGGAAGTACAAGCGGGCTGGAGAAGTAAGTATTTGCTGTTGATGCGGTGTTTGTGGTGAAAGAATCCCAGGCAGCTCCGAGCACAGCAGAGACCCGAAGAGCAGCC
>VZRH01000661.1:180630-297128 GCA_013397555.1 Urocynchramus pylzowi | reverse complement strand
GCCGCCGCTCGGGAGGGAGCGGGTCCGTGGTGGCGGCTGGGAGCCGAGCAGGGGCGAAGCCCGTTGGGGAGCGGGCAGGGGCCGGGGGCCGTGGCGCGGGTCCGTCCCGCAGCGGCTCCCGTGTGCTCTGCGCTGCCCTAGGGTGCCCAGGGCCGGAGCGGCAGAGCTCCAGCCGGTGAGAGGGAGCGGGGGAGAGCCTCACCCGGTGGGTCCCGGCGGCCGGACGGCGGGGACACGGGCTGGGGGGCGGCTGCCCCTTCATCCTCCCCTCGGAGGAAGGGCTGAGCCCCTCACACCAGCGACCGGCCGGGGCCGCGGCCGTTCGGAGCGCCTTTGGTACAGCGCAGTTTGGGCCGGGCAAAGTGGCAGGTTTTGGAGGTTGCGTGTAGAAAAGCAAATGTAGAAAGAAAATCGAGAAGTTGGTCATCTCATTGATGACTGTCACATATATGCACAACGCAACTGTTCTGAAATAGAGTGTTCTATTGAGAAATTAAAATGCTGTGAAGTTTTGGATGACTCTTTTCATTTTGCGTACTGTTCCATTGTAACACTGCGTGAGGCATTCGAAAATGCTCGCGGTACATGCATGACCCTGGGAGCCCTGGTCTTCAGCCCAGCCAGGCAGAAAGCTAGGCGAGAAACGCTTGCTTCTGCCCTTGCTCCGATGGGAAGAGAGTTACCAAGATAATACTTGCTTGAAAATGTGGTCTTCTCTGAGAGCTGAAGGAAAAAGAGGCAGAGTGTGTTCTACAATGCCATGGCGGAGAGCATGTCCTGGAGTAGCAATGGATCATGCTTTAGCTTGCATGTTTTGCCTATAAAGAAAGAAATTGTGTTTTCCTGCACTTAGAAGTCTTGAATGTGAACTGGGACTTCACAGCACTGGGTGCAAGCAAAGCATATGTGAATGTAGAATAGCGTCAGCATTTCAGAAGTGAAATTAAAAGCCATGTTAGGGATCTCAAGAGAGGTCTGTAGGCTTTGGAGGGTGAGATAAGGGATAGGAAGAAGGGAAGTGTGTTTTATTTTGAATCTATTTTTTCTTTTCCTGTTTTTGGAATTAACTTTCTCTTGTTCTAAACCACACCCAAATAATACTTAGGAGCTGAGCTAGTGTAATGTTGTGAGAAAATAAGTTGGTCAGTGGGTGTGAGCTGGCGAAAGATGAGGCAACTGCTTCTAGAATATTTCAGGCTATTATATTACAACTAAGTCACCCAATGGCTTCAAGTATATGATATTTCAGTTAGTTATGATGTTGAGATGACAAGGCTACAAGGCTCTCCTGTTTTTTGACCCAAGGTTTATAGCACTTGTGATGCTGTCTGCTGGCCAGAATGTCTAATAGCTGCCAACTGTTTATACTGTCTGTTTTCAGACAGCCACCAGTCAAGCTAGTTTTCAGCTGAAGTATCTTTTTATCTATATATAGCTACATAAATATCTTTATTTTTAAAACAAGTGTTGACTCACCAAGCTGCACAATTGACATTTGAAAAAATACTTTATAATATAGAAACGGGTGTTGTAACGTGATTTTGAAAGTTGATTAAAAACTCTGCTTATGACTTCAAGTTAATTGAATGCTCTGTGGCCCTTTCTGCAGAGTAGGAATATTTGCCTTAATCGTAACATGTCAAATCATAGCATTTGCTTTGATTCCTGGGCTTTATTTGAAGTTTGGAATTAAACTCAGTGAATTTGCTTTTTCCCCCCCTCTCTTAAAAATTAAAAGACTTGGGTGTCTGCATCTGAAGTCCGCACACCCACCTGCCTTGTTGAGGTGTTTTCAGTGGTGGAGCATGTAGGGATCTGTCCTCAGAGCTGAAGGTTTTGAGAGAAGCTTGGTCAATTCCTCTTAAACCTATATGGAAAGTAACCAAACAAAGCATATTCCATTTAAACTCACCTTTCCAACCACAGATTTAAGATGAATGTTCCCCATTCATCTTAATGATAGGGGAAATGGTAGGGAAATGAAGTGGTAGGGAAATGAAGTAGTAGGGAAATCTGGAGTATAAGTACAGTATATGAGAAAGGAAGGAAGGAAAACATGCTCATGTTTTATGCTGCCAGGAGAGTAGCGTTTAACCTCCTAATGTTGCTCTTTCAAGTTTTGTAAACAAGAAATATAAACACTCTCCATGTTTAGTACTGACATTGGTGTTAGTCCTAAAGTTACTTATTATATCACGGTTTTAATTTCTCTGTCAATATACTTTTTCCATCAAATATCAACAGAAACATAGCCTTAAAAATGGAAGTGATTTGCACACTGTGTGTGTGTAGAAAATAAGCAGAATGGTTTTGGTTTTTTGATTCTCTAGGAGGTTAATAAACATAACAATGTGTATGTAATAGTTGTTATGTACACAGTCACATATAGTTTATTTGTGTGAGCTGAAATTGATTAATGTGATAACCTTGAAGTGGTGAAGCAAAACTTAAAGCAATAGCATATTAAAACAATGTCAGTTCTGCTTCAGAGGCAGGAGCTGGGCCAAGTAATGGGAGGAGAAGACAAGGCTCCTAGACTAGCAGTTATAATAATATAATAATATTCTTTAACTCCAAATTAATTTTCAAAAACATTAAGAAATGTGTTAATGGAGTCAGCAAAAAATTATGTCTGGTGTTCTTTGATAAGCAAGATGCCAAAATGCATCTGCTCTTCAAACTTGGACTGCAGGAAAAAAGCAGTAAAAAGTACTCTGAATAAAAACTACGGATCGCCAAGACAAGTTAGGAACAGCATGTTCAATAACATCATATAATTAAGGATTAGCTGGTTAGTGTGAATTAGTTTAATAGTTTCCATCATCATTTATCTATATTTAGCAGTTGCCAATAGAATTCTACGTCTTTATTTAAATAAAGCCACAAGGCTGGTATAACTTTTTTTCCTCTCCCTTGTTCACAGAGTTGGTTCCTTCAATGATGAGTAACATGCTGAATCCAGATGCTATTTTTTCAAACAATGAAATGAGCCTGTCAGACATTGAAATTTATGGGTTTGATTATGACTACACCTTGGTCTTTTATTCTAAACATCTGCACACGCTCATTTTCAATGCTGCTCGAGATCTTCTTATTAATGAGCATCGGGTAAGTAAAATTAATGGAATAACAATACACTTATGATTAAAGGGTATAATAAATCTTTTTTGACTGAGAGGCATAAATCATCTTTTCATGCCTCAGTCCTAGCTTGGCTCCCTTATAGCACATTTTGTACAACAGCTACATATGCATAACAGAAGCCCTGTTTTATTCTCTGCTGCAGTTTTGAGCAGAGAACAGTCTGTTAAGGAATACAGTTATATTTGTCTTATCTTTGAATGTGGGCATGTGGTTTGTTGTTTGTTCCTGATTGTCATTTATTGGAGTCACATTAATAAATAAGCTTAAAAGTTACCATTACTGTGTTTCATGCCTTGCTGTGAGTGCAGTGATTAATTTCCTTATGAAATATTTTTAGCTGGACTTCACAGCAGGGCTTTGATGGCACTGAGGGCTTGTGCTGTGCTCTGTGTGTACCTGGCATTTTGGCTGCCTTGGCTGAAGGGGCAGCGTGTGCAGTGATCAGAGCCTGCATACAGGGAAGTGTCAGCTCAGAGCACTGCCCTCCTGCCTCTCCAAGCAGTGTGCTTGCATTGGTGACCACTTGACATCCAGGCACTTTGGAGCTGCCTGTTGTCTAGTTTGGGGATGGAAAAAACTCCCGTGTGTCAGGAAGTGGAGGGGGAGATGGGTGTCTTGGGAAACTGAAGGTACTGCTGGGATAAAGACTGAAAAAAGCTGTAGACTAAAAGAAGCAAAATTTATTAAACTGTTGGACTTGCAGGGAAGGAAAACACAAAAAGTCCGTGGAGTATGTTAATAAAGCTGCTTGTGTATTTTTATACAACCTAAATCTGAATGCGTGGTGTTATTCTACTTTCGTATTTGAATCTAAAGGTTAGGAGCTATTTATAAACACCTATAAATATCCTTGGAAGAGCAAACAAAACTTCATGGGTGCTACAAGCATACACAGCTTTATCCCACTGCAATTTTGGCACGTCTTGATAGCAGTTTCTGTGGGATGTGTAATTATACTTGATTAAAGCTACATGGTTCTTGGGAAAAACCCATGCTACTGTAGGAGTCAAGATTAATTCTTGTAGACAAGCATTCTGATGGTGTTCTGATTTTACTATTTGAATGGATTTGGGTAGCAATAGCTTTCCAGTTTGTCTTGGTTAAAATCTCCCGAGTTCTACTAAACAAAGCTGTAATTGCATTTTGAGACAGCTTATTGAAATTATCTCCTTTTGGAATTTATCTCCTTATACTGTTAATATTTTTTTGCCTTTACCATTAGAAAAAGGCCCTCAATGGTGTCCATTATGATGGTGTCCATTATGACTGTCACAGTCAACCCAAAAGATGGCCAATTTTGCTCATGGCAGTGGGAGGTGATACATTGAAAATGTCTCAGAGGTAGCAGCAGGTGTTCTATGTGAGCTCTTATTCCTGGGTTCATTTCTTTCCTGATGCACAGGCCTTGTGCCTTTTTATCAGGACTGCTGTTTCAGTCCAGTTATATTTGTCCCTACCAAAAGTGGGGTAAGCAAACAGTACCATTTTATCATTTCTTTGTTTGGTTTGCTAGGAAGCTTTGATTTATATGCCAGGGTAAGCTCATATGTACTGGCATGTATCTGAAAAGACAACTTTCTAGTAGAATAAATTAAAGTAGCAAGTCAAGTATGAGGACATTTGATAAAGTCAGAAATAAATTTCATTGTACATGCTTGATGTGGTTGCTTTGGGGCACGTGCAGTGCATGGTAGTTTTAAGTTGATCACATTCTGTATAGTTCCCTGATGATTTCCCTTGTGTCTCTGCTTTGTGTTCCCTGACCAAACCTACACCTCTTCCAAGCTGTCTGTAGGCTTTTGATGCTGTGCTCCATTCAGATCAGCAGCCTGCTGCACGTTTTCTGGAAGTGCTAGTGAGGGGATGATAGGACTGTTTTCTTTAACTGTACATGCCCGTATTCAGTACAAATGCAATCTACAGCAGTTGCAGAGCAAGTCCTCTTCAGCAAGATGAGAGCTTTGGGGGAAATTACAGTTTATTTCTTATAAAGTAGCTAAAGGCTCTGTTGAAGCTGCCTAATGCACTTTTCCCCCTGAGGGCTTGTAAATTAGCCATATATGTATGGAGACTGTTGTAGAGAAGGTGAAAAACAATGTCAGGTTCTAAGGCTGCTGTAACCTGTGGGAGGAAAATGAAGGATTGCCTTTCAGTGTCTTAATCAAAGAAATTAGTTTTTTCAGGCCTTGTTGAAACTACTGAAGCATTTCACCCTTTAAAAACAAGTGAACAAAACCCTAAGCCCAACACATGCACCTAACGTTTTTTTGTGGCAACCTGTGTTTGAAGCAGGACAAAATTACAGTTGACTGATAATGGGCTTGTACAGAAAAATGTTAGACTACAGCTCACACTATATAATGATGTGAGCTACCTACACTATATATGAAGAATGTGAGGGAAGAGTGCATGACAGACATTCGGTTCATGTGCATCTCTAAATGAACTTTTTTTAATGTATGAAGGATGTATTAAGAATATATTAGATTAACTTTTTTGAACAAGAGGCTAATGTTCAAAGGTATTCACTACAGGCTACCTGGATGTCCAACTTCATGTACCAGGATGACCTTAGGTTTAAAGCAATGACCTTGGAGTTTGGGAAAATGTTTGACTTGTCTTGCAGACATATGTTCCTGCAAATCTCACCAGCCTGTGAAAAATTCCCCTAAATTATTACAGCAAATGAGAAGCACAGAAAACTTAGACTTTTAAAATTCTGCAAAAACAATTTTTATTGTTTTGATTATATTTTTAAAATCAAATAATTTGTTTCTTTTCTTAGTATCCTGCAGAAATAAGAAAATATGATTATGATCCCAATTTTGCCATCAGAGGGCTTCATTATGATGTGCACCGGGTATGTATAAATAACTTTGTGATGAGTTGTGTAGTGCTGAGAACATAGCCAAAGAAAATAAAGAGAGCTTTTAAGCCTTTCAACTTTTCTCTTTGAATTGATGTGTAAGGATTTTGTTTCATGTTTTTCTCTTTAATAGCAATCTTTATTCTTTATTATTACTATTATTGTTATTATTATTAACGTCATCAATAAGAATAATAATTTTTTTTCAAGTAGCTCTTAAGTAGAACCTGTTTTGGGCATTTTGTCCTTATGGTGGGTGAGGCAAGACAACTTAGGATGCAACAGGATAAAACTAGGTAAAAGTCATTGAGAAAAGTATTTTGGAAGCTGTGAAGAGAGTTTCAAGGAGAGTGCTCAGGTGTTCTTGAGGCAGAAAGGTTGTAGATTAAATTGCTTTGACTTTTGTAATTTCATGTCAAATAGTTGAAGTGATAACAACTCATTTTCTTTTTTTTTTTTTTTTACTTGAAAGGCATTATTAATGAAGATTGATGCTTTTCATTATATTCAGCTGGGAACAGTTTACAGGTGGGTAAAGTTATTTTTTTCTTTATAATAACAATGCATGCTTTTACTTTTTGTGTCTTTTAACTGCATTTATTAGTGTACAGCTTGGATTCTTACCAGGACCTGTGCCCTGATGACCACAGATAGGAGTGAGCATTGCAGCCATGCTGGAAGGGGTTTTCTTTGCATCTCTGTGTGTACACACAGATGTGTGCACATCCACTGCCTGATCAGCACAGCTGATTCCCCAGATCAGCCCTGGAGAACTGGCAAGCTGCTTGGTCACATAGTGCTGACTCACTTTGTTTCCGGCTGTTAAATTGTGCTGAAAGACATCTAAAAATACCCTGATGACTTCTCTGCTGTTGCTTTCTATGTAAATAATTGTCACAGGGTACCTGATAGCATGACTTTGGTGTGGTTGTGGAGACACTTGAGAGGTCCTGCTGTGTTTGCATAGAGCTTTGAAGTTTGGACACATCAACCAAATCAAACTTGCACCACACTCGGTACCAGACTTTAAATTAGACAAGAATCCACCTTTCTTAAAATCATTGGACAAAAAGACTTTACCCTGGTTTCTTCTGTTGCACTCTTAGTTGTGTTCCCCCACCCACCATGAGGACAGAAACACCCAAATTTGGGTCCAGAAGGAGATGTGACCTGGAAATGATGGTTTGCATCAGACCTTCATGGTGTTTCCTCAAACACCTGTACAGGGATGAGGGGAGGAAAAAGGAGGCTGAAGGCTATGAGAGCTGATGTCAAGATGATTTGTGGTTATACAGCTGCACTGTGAACTGTGTCAGGACTGTGAGGCTTGTGGTAAAAGTAATCTAGAGCTTTGCCTAGGCAGTCATCTCTCCACTTTGGTTTTTACATTTTCCTCTGTTAATCTGTGCTTAAGTAGCTGCTGGCATAGCTGTCTGCAGACCAGAAGGTACCTCCTCAATTCTGATGGTGTTACTTGGTATCTGGTTTATATTTTGGTTGCATTTCTTTGTGCTTGCTGCTGTGGAGAGGGTGGTGCTGAACTCTGTATGTTACAAACCCCAAGTATTATCTGCCCAGTTGGTGCACAAGAGGGACTTGAATGCTGGAGTTCTGCCAGCAACAGCTCAGAGTTGTGTCCCAGTTGGTGTGTGGACAGAAGTGGGACAGAAGTGCAGTGAAGGAGCTGGTTCATGTAGGATTCTGCCTCTACAGAAACCCTGAGGAAGTTCATGTATCATGCCTTTCCACTGCAAAGCTGGTGTGGACTCGAAGCACTGAAAGCACTAGGCTTGTGAATTAATTTATTTTTATTTTAATGCCGGCAACTCTTCTTGGTCAGACCAAGAAAGAGAGGCACTGAAATAATTGTCTGTTTTACAAGGCTGCAAAACACCATAAGTAGGTTTGGAAAAAAGATACCAGCTGATCTGGCTTGCATTAGTGGTTTTTTTTTAATCCTGAGTAAAATATCAACCCTTCTGTGGCCTCTGGTGAGGATGTTGCATGCCTGCAGTCTTTTAGATGCTTTAGTGCAAGATGCTTGATGCTGTAAACATTCAAAACCAAATTAAAGTCTGTACTCTCTTAGTAGTTGATAAACTCTGGGAAATGTTATCTCCTTCTTCCCCATTTGTTTTATTTGAATGTTTTAATTATCGACCATCCTTCAAGTAGTTTTAAATTTTGGGAAACTGAGCTGTTCATACAGTTAAAAATAAATTCTTATTTAGTTAAAGGTTGTGTATATTTTTCACTCCCTTAAATCTTCAAGGTCATGCTGCAGAATAATCTGATTTAAACACTATCATATCATCAGTGCTGTATAAAAGAAAAGGCAGTGTGAGGAATTACTTTGTGTTAAGAAACTGGAAGTTCTAACCACTTCTTAAAAAAACCCTTGAGGCATAGCTTTAATGGACACTAATAAGCTCTTTTCCCATAAGAAAGTAGAAAGGACTTAAAATTGGAATGTGTTTTGTGTGCATGAGCCTGTTAAAATGTTACCTGTTTGGTAAGGAAAGATGCTGTTTTAACTTAAAACCAAAAATGTTCCTGTGACATTATTAGGGTTTTAATAAGATCCAGATCTAAGTGTTAATCTGTCAGGGTTTGGTGATTACTTGAACATTTTTATCTGACTTTTGAACTAAAGCTAGTGTTTTTTTCCAGAGGCCTCAGTGTTGTCCCAGATGAAGAAGTCATTGCAATGTATGATGGTTCCCATGTCCCTTTAGAACAAATGAGTGACTTTTATGGAAAGGTAAAACCACAAATCAGTCTTTAACATTGGGTGAAGTTTTTTTTGGCATGAGGGTACTAGTGTTGAAATTTTGTTCTCATTATGTAACTAGCAGTTTTATTTTCTCAACATATGATTGACTTTAATGCTATGCTTTTAATGTGAAGTTTGCCATCTAAAGTGCAAATTACTTTTCTCTCTCCTGCTTGGTGTAGTTTATTCTCTGACTGTTCCCTTACCAAGTCATACAGACAGAGTGGTGGAACACAGAAAATCAAGTGACTTGCTCAGTGTTGCACACAGAATCTGATAAAGGCTGGCAAATGAGCCATATCTGGTTCATGTACTTTGCTTTTTCCTGGTGGTCTGATGGCTTAGCTGGTGTAGCAGCAAGTGAATGTATGGAGGCAACTCCTGCATGCAACCTGGCAGAGTCAAAGTAAGAGGATTTGACAAAAGATGAAACTTCAACGTTAGATACTGAACTTTGCCAAGAAAGTTGATTTTTCCCTCGGGTGGGTTGCTTCCTCTTTCCCAAATGAAGGCTGAAGCTGTCTTTTTGCTAAAAAGCCAAGTTTATTTCACCCCTTTTAATGTACAAATATTAATTTCATGTTGACATGATAAACTCTTCTTTGTGATGTGGAACATTTTATTGTTCTTGTACTTGTTCTTATTTTAAGGAGCTCAATTCAGAATTCCTGAATCTAGTCTGTGCAGCAGTTGTGAATATCACTCTGGCATTCCCAGTGGCATGCCTTGGTCTGTTTAGGTCTATACTTTCTTTGGTCTTGGAAAGGACAGTGGCAGGATGAGAGGCAAGGGACACAACTTGAAACACAGGAGGTTTCCTCTGAACATCAGGAAACCCTTCCTCTTTGCTGTGAGGCTGACCTAGCAGTGGCACAGGCTGGTTGCCCAGGGGTTGTGGAGTCTCTGTTGTTGGATACTCCAGAGCCATCTGGACAAGATCCTGGGCAGCTGGCTCTGGGTGGTCCTGCTTGAGCAGGGAGCTTGGACAGGATGATCTCCAGCAGTCCCTTGCAACCTCTGCTCTTTGTTACTCTGATCCTGAGCTTTTTGTTTTACCTCCCTTCTTACTGAGAGGTATTTGGGCTGTATTTGCTGTTATATAATCAGATTTTCTACTTCTGTGAAACATAACTATTGTTGTTATTATAACAGCTTTTGTTATTATTGTAACAGCTTTTGCAGACTAGAAATCTCTTCCTCTGTTACTGTGCTAGTTATTGCAGATCCTTACATCTTTTTATTATCTCATTTCAAGGAGGTAAATTGTTTTGCAATCCTAATTAGTATTCCACTTACTAAAAAACCCACCAAACTAAGAAAACCTCCATCCCTCATCCAGCAGTGTCTCTTATTTGCAGAAGTGCAGACTTCTAGTGAAGGCCTTCTCTTGACTTTTAGCTGAGCATTGTCTTGTTTTTATGAATTAAAATACCACTCTTAAGAGTAATTATTTGTATTTATTTGAAGAATTAATCACAACACTTTTGTTGGAGATAACTTTATTGGAGGTCTTAGTTGAAAAACAATCTGTAGCCACTTGAAGAGGGATGGCAGAAGCTGAATATCTGCAGCTAAGCTGAAGTGTTTATACTGAACAAATGAAAGTGTTGTAATTTGGGAAATGCCTGACTTTGTTTTTTTCTTTCCTTCTCTTTCCATCACTGTAGAGCTCACAAGGAAATACAATGAAGCAATTCATGGATATATTTTCCTTGCCAGAAATGACACTCCTTTCTTGTGTGAATGAATATTTTCTGAAAAACAACATAGATTATGAACCTGTTCATCTGTACAAAGATGTCAAGGTAGATGTCAAGCTTTGAAGATTTAGATAAACTTGTAAATTTGTGTGCATATTCTCTGTAAGTGCTTCAGGAAGCTTTCATCTGTTATGCTAGCCTCAGTGAAATGCCTCACTTTAGGTTTTTTATGGAGCAATTATGGGTATACAACTGTAAAAATGTAAGTAAAATTAAGGTAGAGCTTGGAAAAGAATAAACTGAAATTTGTTTGAAAGCTGGCATTCTAGGGCTTTTGCTCTTTTTGTAGGTTTGAGGGGTGAATGGGGGAAAGTGAAGATCATCTTGTAAGGTGATAAAAGTTCTTTTGATTGTTGTTGAACATATCTTTTTTTCTCACTATCAGGGGTTTTCTAGGTTATAGGGAATGGAAGAGGCTATAGGGAATTCTAGTTTTGGAGCTTTCATTTTGGCTAGTGTACAATCATTTGCTATCTCATACTTTTCAACTATCTGTTTTCCCTGTTTACCTCTCTTCCTCCTCCAGATAAGCTCTAGTACTAGTCTAGAGTAATTTGACCCTCTTGATTCCTCAGCATATGTCCTGCAGAGGAGATAATTTTATGTCATGGTTATGTAACAGAGAAGGCCAATTCTTGTGGTTTCTCTGAAATGTGTAGAGAAATTTCTGTACTATTTGGCATTACAAGCATTTTGGAAACCCTGCAGTGGTATTTTTTGAGGATTTTGAGGACATACACTGTGTAAGTATGAAAATGGCACTATCACTGTTCTAGACAAAGCTGTCTGGTGCAGAGCTGGCTCAGGAGAGCTGTTAAATGCCTCCAGAGTGCCTTATAAGTACTTTGTTCAAACATTTAACTTCTTTCAACTGTTCATAAATTTCTTATGTAAATAATCAGGGCATGTGTGAGTGATTGTAATCTAAAATCTGTCAGAGGTACAATTTTTTTTTTTGTAAGGGGAAAGAAATAGGTGTTCTGCTCCAAAGGTCACTGGAAGTCTGTGATGACTCTGCTTCTGCAGAGGGCTTTCACCCCACTTCACCCTCCTGAGCAGCCTTTCACAGTTATGTAAAAGAGCCCCTCTGCTATATAGTTTTGTACTTCCCAAAACTGTAAAGTTAATTTCTCAGAAGAGAAGCTTAGTCTTTGTCTAGTGGTGACATCATACACATGGATATATGTAATTATATTGAACATTACATGGCATTTCTGTAAAATTGGAAGTGTTAAGAAAGGAGTTGTATTAAAAACAAATTAATATTGCTATTTGGTGAACATTTGAAAAGATGAAGCTCTTTACTGCTCATTGCTTTCCTCACAGGATTCAATCAGGGATGTTCATATCAAAGGAATAATGTACAGAGCAATTGAAGCAGATATTGGTAAGTACTGATGGTATAATCTATCAAAGCTTTTTTTACTGATAGTATATGATTTTTCTGGCTTCTGTATTTAAAGATTACAAATTTTAAATTTTTTTAAAGTTTGAAAGACTTATTCCCACTTGTCAAAGGTGCATTTAAGTATAACCTTGTGTTCTGAGCTCTTGGTTGAATGCATACAAAGTTTTTCACAAGAGTTTTCTCAATTAATGCTGTGTTTTCCCCAATCCTCACAGAGAAATACATCTGCTATGCTGAACAAACTCGTGCAGTGTTAGCAAAGCTGGCTGATCATGGCAAGAAGATGTTTCTCATCACAAACAGTCCCAGCAGCTTTGTGTAAGTGAGCAGTTGCTTGCTGTTTAACTGTGCATTCTTAAAGGACGGGGAAGATGAGGTTCTCTAGTATAATTCATTTTATTGCACAGGCAACTGCACTTTGCTGCACTTCATTGTTAATATCCCTCTGTCCTTTTCAGGGACAAAGGCATGAAGTTCATTGTTGGCAAGGACTGGAGGGATCTCTTTGATGTGGTCATTGTCCAGGCTGAAAAACCAAACTTTTTCAACGATAAGCGAAGGTGGGTGTTTGGTCAGTAAAGAGTGATTCAAGCAGCTCTTCCATATAAGGCTGTAGAGTGTGTTAGGAAATATTTTCATTTGGCTGCAATGTAAAATGAAATCATATTTGATGAAATCCTGGTAAGGTCATTACAAAATGCAGCAACACCCAATGCTGAAGTCTAAATATTTACCCTTTCTTGCCTAAGAAAGTTCTAGGAGCTGTCACAGGTGTACGGGAGAGACATAGGGCTACAGAAGCCATTTTTAACTTCTTATTTGCACGTTGGTGAAGTGTGCTTCTTTCCTAATAAACCTGAGAAATCTTGATGCCTTTCAAATCAGACCCTTATCTGGAAATGTCTTCCACTGCTTCTGGGTTTGGTTTTTTTTTTTTCATCATACATGATATTTAAAAGAGTTCTGGCTGGCTGACAGACTGGAATATTTGGACTAGTTGTGATTAAGTAAACACGTCTCTAATGTGCATGCCCTACTTTTACCCTTGAAAAATACCTGTTCCTTTATGTGTGCTTATGTTTTGAAAGTGAGATAGAGGGAGATGGGATTATTTTCCCTTTACTTTTTGCACTTAATTTTAAAAAGATCTTTGCTATGTCTTGGCCCCAGTCCTGTGCTCTCTCATTTTCAGTTGTCCAGGTGTGCAAACTGAGGGATTGGGCAAGATTCTTACACATCTGGTTTTTTGTGTTCTCTCCTCCTTAGTGGCACACAACTCATGCTGTTTCTTCCCTTCTGCCTGGGGTCCCTGCCTTACTTCTCAGCAGTTGTTCTCAAACTGTGTTTATAAATGTCATAGGTATACTGGAGAGATACATTGCTTTTCACTGCTTAAAGTGGAAGTTCTGGAGTTTTGCTTTTTCTCTTACAAAATTCAGATGCTAGAGATATTTTTTTCCTTTTGAGAGGTGAATATTTTTAATGCTAATACTTTAATTTCCTAAGAAGTATCAGGATTCCTAGAGCAACATAACAATTGCATGTCTATTCTAGACCATTTCGGAAGGTGAATGAAAGGGGAGTCTTGCTCTGGGACAAGATTCACAAGCTGCAGAAAGGCCAGATTTACAAACAGGTATGCTTTCAATAGACTCTTTCTGTTGAAATTTTGTACCTATTTCCTAGAATCTCAAGCTTCTTTGGATATAAAGGTTTCTGAAATGGAGATGCATTCTTTAAGAGAGTTATTTTAATGTCTGAAATTGTACAAATTCATAGTTGATATTGTATGTGGTATGTCCTTGTCTCTTGAAGTGCTACTATCACTGAAATCACCTGTAAAATTTGGGATTCATAGTGTATAAATTGAGGACGAGATTCATGCTATGAAACATTTTTAGTGGTGTACTAAGTTCCTTTTTCGTGCCTGTGAAGATGCAATTCACATGCTGCTACAATGTCCGTGTCATTATTTCTGCAGGGTAACTTGTATGAATTTTTGAAGCTTACTGGCTGGAGGGGCTCTAAGGTTCTCTACTTTGGTGACCACATATACAGTGATTTGGCAGTAAGTAGTTTGCTTTCCCAAAATCAGAGAAAAGATGAGGCTTTCTGTTAGTTTTCCTCTCTTCCTCCTCAGTTATTCAGTGTAACACACTTTCATTTGAGATTTTAAAATACAACAAAATTTGGTAGTTAAGCCATACTGCTTTTTTTTTTTTTTCAGCGAAGAACCTTGGTGCTGTAAAATGCCAACCATATTTTCCACCTGACTTGTAGCATTTATGTTGTTCACTAACTGTGGTCAGGAATGTGTGAGGTTGTATTCCTGATCCAGATACTGATTGTGTCAGATGTACTAGGGAGTAAACACAGATATCCAAATGTACAGGATATGCCTGACTTGGATGACAGCTGAATGAACTTCTGTTTTGAATGCAGGAGTCAATCTTCCTGTCACTAATTGGGAATGTTCTTCCCAAGATGTTGCTCTGATTTGTATCCCCACTCTCCAGGCATTTTTTTTTTTTTTTTTGCCACCTTATGAACAAATGCTCTGTTAATTGTTACTTTAGGGTAAGTGACCACCACTTGGCTCTTCTGTAATTGATTTTTATGAATGCCTGGATATGACTTTTCCACTCCAAGCTTTTGTAACATGTTTCAGCAGCAGCAGATGTTAACATTTTTCCCTCAGTCTGCTTTTAAAAAGAATAGTAACATTGGGTGCTTCAGAAGACTGAGGGCCAAGAGGAGGATGCAGCTCTGTTCCTCTCTGGCACGATGGAGAGGAGAGCACAGGTGGCAGCTGCCTTGTGTTGTACCTGTCAGGAGCAGCTGGAATAGCTGGGGCTCCTGGTTGTAGCCTTCTGTCAGCTGGGTGTGTGGGTAAACAGCACAAACCTCAAATGCCTCTACAGAGGCATTTCCTGCTGTTTGTTTTAAACCTAATGAATTAGTGTTTATTTGCAAGTGCTTGTGTGTTCTTCATCTCTCTCTCTTCAAAAATGAAAGATTTGATGCTTAATTTAAATTCTGTTGTCCATTGGCACAGTTATGTCCCACTGTTTCATACTTTCGTTTGTACATAAAAACCAATTAAATTAGTGCTGCTTTGGGATAAACAATAGTCAGATTCTTTTAAGTAGTTCTTTTTAAGACTAATATCTGTATTTTGTAAATCTTGGTAAATAGGACTTGACCCTGAAGCATGGCTGGCGCACTGGTGCGATTATTCCGGAGTTACGATCGGAGATTAAAATCATGAACACAGAGAAGTACATTCAAACCATGACCTGGCTGCAAACCTTGACAGGATTATTGGAACACATGCAGGTTTGTGCTGTGTGTGTGTAATCGGTTCTGGAGAGCCAGAGGGATCCAGCCAAGTTTCTAAATGCTGGACATTGATGTTTGCCAGTGCTTTCAGTCTCGCTGAGGTGTTGGACTGCAGATAAATGCAATTATTTGTGTGGTTAGTTAATAGGAGTTTTCTCAACGTCTTGTCCTCTTTCTCCACTGGTCAGCCTGGATCAGTTCCTGCTTTTGGTTGTTTAAAATGCACGTGGATAAGTTCTGCATACTGATCTCTGAATTATTGCTTATGTCCTGTTAGCTGATAAGGGTTTATTAATAGAAAGGTTTATTTACAGAGTTATCCTTAGTTACAGGTTATCCATACTTTACATTTCAGGTTCACCGTGATCCTGATTCCCAAATGATTTTAGAAGAATGGAAGAAGGAAAGAAAGGAAATGAGGTAAGACACAGGGGATGAAGAATTTGCAGTATGCTTTGTTAGCCAAGGGTTCTATGCAGTATCTTCCACAGGTTTCTTTGCAATTTCTTTCCATCTCTGGTTTATATTCCCTGGTGGTTACAGATATTGTAAAATATTTTTGGAGCAATATTCTACCTGTCTCTTGTGCAGCTCTTCTGACACTTTACACATATGGACCCTTTTGCCTGTTCCCTGTCTTTAGAACAGATGTAACTTTTCTGTGTGAAAAGGTAACATTACATCAAATCCATTTCCCTCTCATTTTGATTCTTCTGTCCCTCTGTGTTCAGCTGTCACTGTTGATTACACAGCTTCTGCATGAATAAAAACTGTATTTCTTTGTCAAGGCTTAGGTCACTTTTCCAGGTTTTTTACATGATTTCTGCAGATTGTGTGTAATACATCTTAGAATACATAGAAACTGAGCTCTGTGCTAGGTTGGATTTAGTATGGATTTATCACAAAGTTAGGTAATAGGGCTAGAAGTCCTAATAATCTGTTATTATGAAGGAGAAATCCCTAAATGCAGGGGGTGTGAAGTGCACAGTTTTCAAGGCCAGCAGCTGTACCACCTACATCCTTCTCTAGAAACACGGGAATAAATGAAATGGGAATGATACTTGGCAGTGACTAATGCCCAGAACTTAGTTCCAAGATGTGTTTAAGCTTTTTTTTGTGCATTAAGCTAAATATTTGCCTTTTCTTAAGAAGTTTTTTATCTTTGTAACATTGGATGTCATTAATATTTAGATAAAGGTGAGAATCTTCTTTCACAATTCCTAGAAAAGAAGGTTTGAAATGTCATGTTTCTGATGTCAGAAGCAACTTATCTCTAGTGGGAGATGTGTGAAGCTCTTCATACTGTGATTTCTAGACCTGGCTTGTATATGTGCAAGAGGTGAAAACCTTCTGTGGCACATTTTAGTGTTTTGAAGAACAATGGCAAGAGAATAATGCATAGAACAGCTTTTAGGATCTTCTTGCTTCAGGTTATGATGCCAGCTGGTGAAGAGATGTGTGCAGGTCTGTTCACATCGTTGTCTTTGTTTTCTCTTTTTGGGGGACAGGGAGATGAACAGGAACTTCTTCAATGCACAGTTTGGAAGCATATTCAGAACTGATGAGAATCCAACTTACTTCCTGAGACGTCTCTCTAGATTTGCAGATATCTACATGGCATCACTGAGCTGTCTCTTGAACTACGAACCTGATTACACATTTTATCCAAGAAGGACTCCTTTGCAGCATGAACTTCCTGGCTGGTCAGACCAGCTGTGCACTGGTACATTCAGAATACCTTTCCTACAAGAGACAGTTCAGATCAAATAAACTCTTGGTGGCTCCTCTCTTAAAATGGACAAATATCTGTTGGTTTTCTTGAATGTACCTGTATTTTATTTAAGTCATTCGAATCTGTTACCTTGGTTTATATGTATTTCATACTTATTCTCCTAAGCTTTGTATCTGTTTTTCTCCTCTCTGGCTCAGACATGTGAAAACTCCTCTTAGACACAGAAGAGATGATGTACTGCCAAACTAGTAGTGGGCCAGGAGGGAGGGCACATCACACAGGGGAGAACTGCTGCTGTTCTGGGGTAGTTGTTTTAGCTTGTTCATTGAAAACTGATCTGCAGCCTTGTGGTTTACAAAGAAATACCAGGTGTCTCTCTTCTTGCCCTTTTCAGCACTCCAGCTGGAGCCTGTGCTCTTGGCACAGAAGAGCTTACATCCAGTATTAGTAATTCAGTGATACAAGTTAGTAACCAGCTTAGGGTGAGACTGAGAAGGATGGTCACACTTTTTACCTTTCCTTGCTGCTACAGATGGAGCCTTACCTGTGAGGGGCCAAGGGCTGGAGTGTCCTGGCTCTGCTGCACTGGGCTCAGGCTCCTGGGCTCTTTCTCCTGTCTGTGCAGTTTCTGTTCTTTTCGTGTCTCTGCTTGGCTGCAGGTGGACCTGAGCCTAAAACTGAAACTTGCAGTAGCTTGGGCTGCTTCAGCTTCCTTCTCTTAACTTTTAGGTACCTTTTTTTTTTTGAGTTTCAGAACACGTCAAGTATCCACTCTCCAATAATAGTCGTTTCAAGAGGTTTTGCATTTCGAAGTGCAGACAGATCTCTATCAAGATTTAGTTTGATCCTAAATGCTGCTTTTAAAGATTTTAACAGTGTCTTATTCCAGTGGTATGCAATGTGGCTTTGCTGTTCCTAGGGGAGAATGTATTTCATATAGCCTTCAGTAATGGACTTGTACAGTCAAAAGTAAACACGCACAATGGGAAAAGGACTTGGAGGAAAAATGAAGAAATGAGAAACCCAGAGTTTTCTGATGATGTGTTTGTAGCTCAAGCCCTGAAAGCTAAATTACGAGTGGTACACATTTTGAATAAAGAAGAATAGTTTTTTGTATAGATTAGAAGTTTTATTGAATTACTGATATTGAAGGTAACGCATGAACACAAACTCTGGGTAGCATATGTGTTTCAAAGATTTGAGCTGAAAAATGTCTATTTTGCACAAGGAAAACATCTGTTGATGTATTTCCTCGAAGAGGCACTTTATAGAATTGCTATATAGTTGTTTTTAAATAAGAATTGTTTCCTTTCTCTGAATCCAAAGGAAATGTTTGTTTTTTAAAGTGGTGCTTCCCACCCCAGCCACTTTAGAAGGCATAATATGATTAATAATTTCAAATTTTAGTTATTAAAGGCTTGGTTTTTAAAAGCATGTGATTAACAAAACATACAGCATTTGGTATTCATTTTGGGATATCACTTGCTTTCTATCATGATTGCAGGCAAACAAACTTTTGTTGACCAAAAGTTTTCTGGTTTGGTTTGTTTGTTTTTTAATCTGTTTGTATGTGTGAGTACCTGGATTGAATTTCATATATAGTATATTTCATGTTTTTAAAAGCATGTTTGCAAAGTAAAGAATGTACTGTAATTTAGCCTGCACAATTTTGTAAGTAATTTTCCTGTATGCTTGAAATCAGTACGAAGTTCTCAGAGGTGGTTTAGATTTTATGATTTTCCTATACTCTTATTTCAAACTTGACTGAAGTGTGTGATTTAAACACCCCTGTGTTTAAGCAGATGAATATATTGAAATGAGTAAGTTCATCTGACTGTCCTGATGGTTTTGCTGGAATAAAAAGATAAAGTGTTGCAGGAAGTTAGTTTGACTGCATCAGGAGTTGACTTGGTGGGGTTGTGCAAGAAATATTTAGCATAACTTGATAATGAAATACAAAGATGGAAATACCCTGATTTGCCTTCAGTTCTTTATCCTAGTTCTCAGCTTCAGCTGCACTTGGTGTTATGTGTGTGGAGCACTTCTCATGCTCCAGAGATTTCAATGCACTCTTAAAAAAAAAAAAAAGACCCACCCAAACCACTGTACATTCATCCTGTGTGAAGCAGGAACAGTTTAACTGGCTTGGATGGTTATATTTATGCACATAATGCATGTTTTGTTTCAAGATTTTCTTCTCTCACCCTTCCTTTCTCCTAAGTTACAAATCAAACTTCTCTACCAAGCTATGTTGCAACAGCCAGCTGAAGTAAAATATTGTTTATATTGCATGACTTGTTGAAATAAACAATGTTGCATGAAAATAGTTAATTATTGAAGGATTATATTTCTTTAAAATAACCCAACTATATATAATATAAATTTAAGTGAGAATATCCAAATGTATTATTTATTTTTCAGTGCTAAAGTGCTGCTTTTTAACTTTTAAAAATGTCTTGCATTTTTTTAATGATTTCACCTTGACACTCTCTGCATTGCTCATTTTAACCTTATGCTACTGATTTCAAAGAGATTTTTAGGCATGTTTAATGGGTAGTGTCTCTGTACTAATTTTGGGAGTATGAAAGCAAGAAAAAGTTTTTGTTCTGGTCTATCAAAACCACAGAGCTGAATAACCTGTCAGTAAAAAAAGAGATTAATGAATTGTGGAGCTTTTTTTTTTTTTGGTGATAAAAATAAATGCTTGAACTTTATCTTTTGGTCTCTGTGAGCCTTAATATTTTGATTGACTGGGGAGAAGGGAAGAATATGAGTTGTATAGATTGCAAAATTCTGTGGGGAAAGCTCTCCTAGATGTGTGTAAGTGTGTTTGTGTTCTAAATTTTCTAAAGTCTGTGAAAACCAGCAGGGTTGTGTAGGGGAACGGAGGAAGCAGTTGAGGAAATTGACTATGTTTGTTTCATCCAGATGAATGTGTATTTATTTACATGTTATATTCCCTTCCTTGTGCTTGATAGCTGCATCAACAACGCTGGATTTGCCCCCTGCCTTGTCCTGAGGGAATGCCTCCTGGAGTAGTTCCCAGAGGTAACTAAAGCTTTCCTGGGCTTCCCTCCTGCCCCTGCAGAGTGGGGGGATGTTAAGGCTGCCAGAAAGAAAACCTTTTTTGCTGTTTTGAGGTTTCTTTCATGTTCTCATTCTGCTATTTAATATTTTGATGGAAGGAGGTGACACTGAATCAGACTCAAGTTTGATTCATCTCTGATGGTGTGTGGTGACAGTGGCAGCTGCTGCTGCTGTGCTTGGTGAAAACACAGAGTGTGAGGGAGCAGCTGCTGCTGCTCCTCTCAGACCTGAAGAACTGAATGCAGACATTGCATGGCAAGGGGATGTTCATCTTCACAGACCACTTTTCACAAAAATGGTTCATTTGGATGCTTTCATATCACCTGCATTTCTTACTGAAGCTGCCTCAGTTACTGCTTCCCTTTGGACAGTGAGGTGAGATGTAAAGCAAACACCAAGCCAAGGTTGAGGAAAGACAGAGAAGCTAGAGGAGGCAAGGGGGACAGTCAGGATGGCTGTGTTTCCTGCTGCTGACTATCTAACAGGAAAGTATACCAGCCAAAAAATCCCCTCAGTTTAAAAATAGAAGTTTATCACATGTTCTGTTTCACACTTGCCTCTTCTAATTGTAACTGAGCCAGAATGAAAGCACAGGCCTGGAGTACTAGAAAATTTAGGATATTTGCCAAGTTAGTGGCCCTGTGTGCTTTTAGCCATTTTAATCTGTGAAGGAAAATAAAAGCAATTAAATAGCAGGTGAGTGAAAATCAGCTACTTTTCCCCGAGGGGTGTCTGTTTCTGGGTAGGTTAGTTAAGACTCAATTTTGATTTTAGCACTTATAGTTGGTACTGCTCAGATTCAGCCAACACTTCTGAAGTTGGTATATCTGTGAGCTATATAGAAGGCATCTTAAACAAAGCTGTGCTCTTTTTTTTTTTTTTTTAATTTGTAACAAGATTTTATTCCCTGTAATGTAGGTGCTCTTTTTTTTTCCACAGTAAGTGTAAATAAAAATGTGTTTATAAGATGACTAATGCTAAATTCAGTTTTTAATTCTGATCATAAGGACCACTCATCACAAGCTGTTGGTCATCTGAATCCTATAAAATAGAATAAAAAGAAAATCAGAGTTGAACACTGCATTAAGAAACAAAAGTAACATTTTGGCAAATTTGTCCATACAGATGGCAGAGTTGGCACATGACATTTTTGCACCAAACGAGTCTTTTTACTGGATGCAAAATGGTGCATTTTGATTTTAGACTCTGCGTGTACATGAGGGTGCAATCTGAATTCCCAGGCTCCTCCCTGCTGGGTTTCAGATTCTTTGGAGTGCTAACGTGGCTCTCAGCTGCGTTTGTAGCAAGGAGACATGAAGACAAATTTAGAAGGCTTTTTTAGTTTTTATGGATGTGTCACTGTCATCCAGTGTCATTTGTAGTCCAGTTTAATTCAGCTGTCTTTGAAGATGGCCTTGAGATGCAGCTTTTGACTACAGCTTCAATTTTATTGCAGGTGAGGCAAACCAATTTAGAGCAGAGGGGAGACAGGGAAGCCAGGAGCTCAAATGCTGGTTTCTTGAATTCATTTTTCTTTTCCAACTTGACATTTGTCTTTTGTAAAGTCATTCCCTCTTACCATTATACTAGTACTGTCTCAATCTCAAATCAAAATGAACACTTACTGAGAAAAGATCATAAGTGGGTTCTGGTGAAGTCAGTGTTGAAGAACTTTCATATGAGGGGTTGGTGATATTTGAAGGCTGTGACTTGTCCAGTGACGTTGTGTCAGTGTCATCTTTTGACTGCACAAAAGCACACAAACTTGCTTAAATTTCATCCTCTTCCCCCAGAGCATTAAGTGGGGCACTTGAGCCTCTCTGCCAGCTGGTGCAGGGTTGTGATTCAGCGTTGGTTTTATTGGCTAAATCTGTCTCTGGGCATGAACTGTGGGTTTGGTTGTTGTTTTATCTCAGGTTACTTAACACTGGTATCTCTTTTCCTCTCCCTTCTTATTTTTAAGCCTCAGCAAAGAATGGGAGAGGAAGTGTGGCCTTGAAATGGTGCTTGGAGTAAAAAGTACTTGGTTAGTCCTGAGGGCTCTCGATGAAACTATTTAAAAATAGAAGTGTTTCCTCTGGCTCTTGGCTACTGTGTTTTGTTTCTACAAGATGATTCACATTATATGCAGGGACTAGAACAGGAAGGGACTTCTGTTCACTTCTAGGTAGACTTTCTTTCAGGTATGTTCTTGTGTATTTTGTAACATTTTTTTCCTTATCCCTCATCTTTACAGCTTAGTTATTGTTGACTGGTTTTGGATCTAATTTTACTAGCAAAATTAGTTAAGAGAAATCAAGCATGAAAGTGCATCAGTATAAAAGCCTGCACTTTTCAATCCTACAGGCATTTCAATTTGTTTGTCTGTTGGATCTGGCCTTTTTCCTATGAATGTTTCAACCTCCAGAATAACAAAATTGATGCTAATGGAGGAGGAGAACAGGTGCCCTTTCAGTGGTTGTAATTCCTTGCTTCCCTAAGGGTGAGCTTTCTGGGGAGGCAAGGAGTTCTGCACTGCTGTGGTGCAGTTAAACCAGCTTTGGGCCAGTCCTCGGTGTTGGAAGTGTCTGTGTGAGCAGACACTTGAGTGGAGAGGTCTGGGGCAAATGTAAACTCATGTCCAAGACAAGCATGTGAGCCTTCCCCACTTTCTCTGTGTCTCAGTGTGAACAGCTCAAGTGTGAAGTGATCAGGAATGTTTCTAGCTTGAACAAATGTATGGAGAAACTGAAAATTACGAATTTGGGAAGTGCAGTTGTCCCCCCTGCTTTGTGTTCCCAACTGCAACCTACCTTGAAGTGCTGGAAGCTGATGTTTTTCTTCCTGAACCTGAGGTAAGAATATCCAATCAGAGCCACAATTCCAGTAACTAGACAGATGCCAAAGAATATTCCTGTCCCAGTACTGGCATGGAGAGGAGCCTGGAAGCAAGGGAGAGGGTGAGTGAGCTATGGGTGGGCACTGGTCAGCTTACAGCACCCAAGCACATGCAGTGTCCCTTTGAGATGTGCTCTGGTCCTGAGCTGTTCTGGTGCTTGGGTTTCTGGTAGGTGTTCCCTGGAGACATTTGAATGTGGCCTTTGATAGAATCACAGAACAGTTTATGTTGAAATAGATGATCAATAGATGATCCAACTGTTCACCCAGTGCTGCCAAGTCCATCGCTGAACCTTGTGGACCTGGGTAACTGGGAGATTTGCAGGAATTCATGCAGGCAAAAGATAACTATTTTCAAAATGTTGTTTTGGATAGGAATGAATGCCAAGGCAAGAGTAAACAAGGTGCCTTAAAAGCTTGAAAGTGGAAGAACAAAAATGGGGTTCTTAAAAATCTCTGTTATGTACATGAGCTCCATTATTTTATAGAAAGAAAACAAATTTATAACAGTGGGAATAAATTATTCAGACAAATTTTTGGTATCACTGGTAACTTGTTTTCAACTTCTAATTCTCTTTGAAAGTAACCTTTTAAGCTGAAAGCTGCATATATGTCAAGGAAACTGGGAATATACGAATGTCAGCAATGAGTTTAGGGTAAAATAAGACAGTTACCTCTCACCACCCCAAAAACCTGAATCACTATGTACTTACAGGTTCTGATGGAGCCCTTAAAGGCTCTGAAATGATGTGGATTATCCCGTTGGAAGCAATTATATCCCACTCAACAATAGCACTTCTGTCCACATATCGGATCTTGCCCTGCTAGGAAAAGAAGCAATGGGAGCTGAGCTTTGACCCTTCTGTCTTTGGTACTGAAATTGACATTAAGGTGGTTTCTCCACCTCAGTTGCTGAGTGCTCAGTTCCCCAGAGAGAAAAAACACATGGAAAAAAACATGGAAAGTTACACTGCTGCCTCCCCAGACATCATCCTGGGATGGCCCCTGGCTGGTCACGGTTCTCCTGTGCATGGAGTAGCCATCATCATTACCTGCATGTTGCCTTCATGTTGCTCTGTCCCTTTTTTTTTTTTTTTCCCTTTCTTTCTAACTGGAGGTTTTTGTGATCATTGTGAAGTTGCAAAGCTCTGCCTAGAAGTGCAGTCATTCCTGAGGGCCAGGCAGCCACTTTCATTGTGGAGGATGCCACTTGCCACTCGAGTTTGCTGGCTGGAGTTTGCTTGCTGTGAGCAAGGCTCTGTTGGTGTCTCCTGCCTTTCCCAGAAAGTTACCAACAAACTTTGCAAATGCCAACATCTTTTTTTAACGATAATCTGCTGCTTTCATCTCTTTACCTATCACACAGCCATTTTCCATAATCCTACCAAGCTGAGAGAAGAGTTTAATGAAGCCCATATCCCCATTTTTCCATTCCTGAAGGCCACTTCAACAGCTTCCTTTGAGTTTTGCAGGTAAGAGATGTCCATTTGCAGGCTGGTAAATTTGCAGTTTGCCGACTGCTATCCTGCAGTCTTTGGACAGGAAAGAGCCTTCTGAACTCAGTCTCTCATTGCTGCCCACTCTAATCTATCAAAATGCCCTCCAGATCAGTGTGTCACTTCATTACAGGGTACAGCATAAGAGGAGGAAAAGCACAAAGGTGGGAAATTTATTACAGAGGTACCTGGTCAGCAGTGGGGACTTGATGTTCCTGGCCCCCAGTGTTCGTAATGAGGAGTTTTTTCCCTAGACGAGTGAGAAGGGTGGTTCCGTTGTTCAAGTCCTCATAAAACATGATATTGGCATTAGATAGATGATACTCTATGTCTCTCCCAGAAAGTGTCTGCAAATGAGGGCAAAATACAAGGAGTGCTAATGGATCTCATTAATCCTTTGGATTTACTAGTAAGCTGTGTGCCTGTGACCTTTTTTTCCCCTCTGCTATTAATGCTGCAGCCAGTGCAGCAGCGTTAGAGGTTATTGGGAAATCTGCATGGGAACAGTGGGACATTCTGTCCCTGCTGGCCTCTGGTGGCAGGACCTTAATTCCAGCGGGCCAAAGGATTTTATTCCTCTGAAATGATGAGACTCAAAGATATTCCCAACAGCTTGAAGATGTGAACCAATGCATAAACCCTTGTGAATTGTTTGAAACAGTGTTTGATTGAAGGAAGGAAAGAAAGAATAAAAAGGGGAAAGCATAGAAATGAAGTTAGAAATGGATGCTTTGAATGTATTTGTGGGAAATACTAAAGCTGTATGCTGCTTTCTTCAAATAACTGTGCTCCATGCCAATGCACCAGAACAGACTTCATCTCTGGCAGACTCCTTCGTACCAGGGTAACTAAAATCCCTGATGGAAAAGTCTCTGTAGTGACTTGAACACTCAATAATCTTGCCCCCCTAACCATGGAAGGGAAATGGAAACAATGGATTCACGTCTTTTGTGAGCACAGTTTAAATTATATGGGGTTAAGCAGAAGTCACATCATCATACTAAGATTATTTTTCTAAGCTTAAATTTCAATGGGATGCTGAAACCCATAATAGCTGTTTAAGAAGTGTTGTTAGAACAAGGAAGGAAAAAAAGAGAAAAACCCTGACCTCATTTTCCTTTAGCCCACTATCGCTGGGAGCAAAGAGGGTGGCGTGCACTGACAGATCTGTGAGGTACTGCAGGAACTCTCTCCCCTTCCTGGAGGTGTTGGAGTAAGCCATGATGTCCTAGGCAGGAAGAAAATCCAGCTTTACTAGAGAGCAACTGCGCACTCCTGTGTGGAGAGCGGAAAAGATACTGTACAAATGACAACAAAGGAACTCTGTTTTTTAGCCATGAAACAGCTCTGGAGTGTCTTTCCAAAGGAAGTTTGTATTCAAAACCCAGCTCCAGCTGCTAATTTGATGAGTACATATTAAACTGATTTGTAGACGTTGGGCCTCTGTTGTCTTTGAGGCTGCTGATACATATAGTGCCTTTCTGAGTAGTGACAAGAAAAGGACTCTTAACATTTTGCCTTTTCCCAGTAGCAATTCAATGAAATTCCAAAGCACAGTGCCTCTTGTGATGCTTAAAAAGTTGTGCAGAGTCTCCTTCAAGCTAAAGCCTGCACCAGGCTTTTAATTCCAACTGAATTATAGAACTCGGAAACCTCTTAGGAGCAAGTAATTTAAAAAGTAGTAATTAAAGAAGTAGTAACTAAGTTCTGGTTTGGATTTAGACAAGATAGGTGCAGATTTAGACCACTCTGCCTTGCTTCACTGTTGTGTTTGCTGGGCTAGTAAAGCAAACCCTGGATACAACACTCAGGGCCTGCTTTGCTCCTCTCCCACCCCCACCTTTGTTCCTACCGAGAGGAAGTTTGTCAGCGTTGGGAAGGACATCAGCACTTGCAGCAAGTTCCCACTACAGGAGATGCCATCCCCCACGTAGCCTGGCTTGCAGGTGCAGTTCACCTCTGAAAGGTACAAACAGAGAGAGCTGTGGGGGCAAACAACCTTTCCAAGAAAGCTTTAGGCTGCCCTGTGCCTGAAAAGCTACTTGTAAGCAACAGGTTAGGCTTTTTTAAAGTTAAAAAACAGGCAGAGTCTCTTGCAGTGTTATTGACCAGCCTGTAGCTTGATGCAAGGAACCAAAATCTGGGCTGCTGCTCTCATTTTCACAGAGGCATGAGGCAAAGGCCCCACTTACCTTTCTCCCTGTAGCAGAAAACATCCCAGGTTTCACTCAGGTTGACTCTTCTCCCGTAGTCCACGATGCCGACGTATCCGGAGCCGCAGTTTGGGGAGGAGAAGGCGGTGGGGTAGCCCACCCTCTCACCATCCAGCCAGCCAGCAGAACACAGGTGGTACCTTGCCTGTGGTCAGCACAGCCACAAGGGAAAAACTCAGGGGGAAAGCTGGGTGGTGGGGCTGGGGAACTGCACATGGAATGAACAGAGCCCCCAGGGCACTCAGGCAGTGCCTGCCCTGCCAGCACAGGTCCAGCCTCACATTTTGCTAAAGGTGCTTCTAAACAGTGAGTGTCTTTCTTCCTTCTAGAGTTGGAAGGAGCCAGAAAGAGACAGCCAGTCTGACCCACTCTTCTAAAAAAAGTTTTGCAAACCCAAGTTGAGATGCTCATCACACTGAAATCAGCCATGTGTTGTCTACAACTTGCTCAAGGGAGGCAATATGGAAATGGGTCTGTTAACAGCATTTGAGAAAAAATATTCCCGGAGACTTACTTTAAAGGAATAAATTAAGCATAACTCTGAAGTGCACATTTCTTTAAGAAGTGTTAATAATTAAAATCCCCTTGAAAATACTGTGAAAGTCTATCTGTCACCCCAGCATCACTAGAAACAAGAACTTGGCAAATGAGTTCAGTGCTGTGTGAGTATGGGTGAAACCAATAAAATGTCTGAAAACTGCTCCCAGCCAAACATACCCTGGGGCATGGGTGAAGGAAAGGAGGGAAAATGATGCTTATTAGCACAGAGCAGCCCCCTTCCTCCTCCCTCTCTGTTTACTCTGTGTCTCGGTCCTGTTGGGGGATGTCCTCCCTCTGAGAGGCCTCCTCACCTTCTGTGCATACAGCAGCTGGTCGTAGGTAGCCATGGTGGCCGACTCGTTGGCACAGGCCTCCTTGGCCTGCTCGTAAGTCATTCTGTACTGCCCCACGGGGGACCGCAGGTGGAACACCCCCACCGTGGTGTCTGCAAAGAGAGACAAGGAGCAGCTCCTCCTGAAGGGGCTTCCGTGGTGCAGAGTCAGCTGTGCCACACAAATACTCGTGGATTTTGTGAATTCTTATTAGAGCAGATTGATTCCCCAGGGGTAGCATTCCTACCTGGACTGCCCTCACACATTGCTTCATGAGAAATTCATGTTCCAACTGTAATCTCATTGTTTCAGGGGGACATGAAGTAGAGGCCTGAGTGAGCTTACAGCTCCTGCTCACTGTCCTCAGGGCACAGGGCTGGTGGTGTGCAGGGTGTGCCCTCCTCACCTTGGAAATGCAGGTCGGCGCAGTCGGCGTCGGGGTGGCACTGCCCGTTGTCCTGCAGGCAGCGGTCAAGGGGCAGCTGCATCACGGAGCAGTTCAGCCCATCACCAATGAAGTTGGTTTTGCATTCACACTTACGCCTGCCCTGCTCAGGGAGAGAAGGAAAAAGGCCAAGACAAGCATTTAGCTGACACGACGCTGGCGTTTCAGGCAACATTCTGAACTGTTGGGGAAATTTCACTTGATATAAGCAGGAACGGACAAACAGAAAAGTTGCTACTAACAAGTAGGCCAAATATTTACACATGTACTTGGGTGCTTTGCTGAATTAACACCAAAGCATAGTTTCATCCACAAAGTTAATAACATGCACTGGAGGGTTTTATGACACGTAATTCACAAAACCGGATGGCAAACATATCAAAATGATATTGAAATGACTGAGCATGGAAGCAAGCGTGGAATTTAACAGCCTACTGCTAGTAATAAATGAGAACTATAAACCAAGCAGGAATTGGTTTATATCCAGGGATTGACAGCTGGAATGGATTATCAGCAAGACTTTTCTACTGGAAGGCAGCTCAGGCAAGACACCAAAATGGAATGGAGAAGTGATCCTACAAGCACCAGGATCAAGTCACCTGCACAAGTTTTCCCTAACCACATTGACTGTGTGGGTCATGGAATTTGTATCATGTGGCTGCAGAGCTTTTTAAGCTGACTTCAAGTAATCAACAAGTGACACTATTCTTCCAGCTGTCCCTTTGTTTATCTTCCAAAATGTAATTAATTTTAGTCCAAGAAATTTGTGTTGCAAATAAGGATAGACAGTTAGGGAGAGCCAAGATGGGGACAGAAAGACTATGTATGCAAAAGATCCCAGCTTCTGTGTTACCCCATTCTCCAGAGCAAAGATGTCAAAATGTTTCTCAGCCTTCAGCTGAGGCATACCAAACTGATGTGGAAAGTAGGTTGGAGCTAAGTAAAGGCTGTTTTGGAAAATGGAGATTTAGAGAGGTACAGGGCATGATGCAGCCAGAGGAGACTTCTGCTGGCACCAGGGAGAAACCCCTCAGACTTCCCTGCAGGGGATTGAAATCATTCAACTTACAGGTCCTGTGACAATGCAGATGGCATGCTCGTGGCAGCCTCCATTGAACCCATCAGCACAAGGGTTTATTGGAAGGCAGGTGAACCCATCTCCCTTGTAGCCCTTCTGGCAGCTGCAGAAGACTTTCACCCCGTGCTGTGTGCATTCGGCTGCCTTGTGGCACCCACCATTGTTCTGTTTGCAAAGTTCTGCAGCTGCAGGGGAAAAAAAACCCAAATGAGTAAAGTCTGCTTTTAGAGAGGATGTTCTTCATAAAGACAGACTTTCACACAAAAATTACTATAATACTTGTTGGGGAACAAAAAAGCGGTTTCCATTTCCTGAGGCATTACTGAATTTCTGTAAGTCTATCCCTTAGGGCTGTGACAGCCTGGTCAGGATGTTCTTGATTCAGGAGACGTGGTACCAACCCTCAGATTTCTGGCCAGGTTGACTTTGGGAGATGCAAGACACCTGTCTGAGAAAAAGCAACTGTTTCTGTAGCAGTGTTACTAGGGAACTACCTTGCCTATGGGCATAAAAAAAAATAAAAATCATAGGATCCTTTTTGTTGGAAAAGCCCTTTGATATCTTTGAGTCCCACTGTAAGTCCTCTGAGGGAAACCCTGCTGTCTTCAAAACTTGACTGAAGTGCACTTGCTGCCCATGCTCCTGCTTGGTAAAGTCTGGAGAAGTCAGCCTTCTGATTTAGAAAATCCTGAACTCCGTGTATCCGAAATTTGTTTCACCCACTGCACAGTGGAAGTTTTTAGGTTAGGCAGGCAACATTTCATAGTGGGCAGTAACTGCATTGCTGTGTGTGTGCAAGAGGGAAGAAGCTGCCTTCTGGCCCTGAGTGGGTGGGAGCTCACCTGTGCACGTGATCCCATCCCCATCGTACAAGGGCTTACACTGGCACGTGTTGTTCTCCGTGCAGACGGCGTTGGGCGAGCAGCTGGGGGTGCAAGCTGGTGGCAGAGCTGCAGGGAAGGCAGGACAGCTGGAATCAAACAGCTCTGGTACCTCAATGCCCTCGTTTCATGCAGAAGGAGAGCCCTTAGTACCAGTCTGGCTAACTGGAAAATTTATAAGAATTTTGTTTTTTGGCTGCCACAGCCCAAAGCCTCTCCACAGGGGAAGTAGGAACTCATATTGCCATATCACAAAAGAGTGATGTGGAGTGAAGGAATTTATCCTCAGTCCAGAGCAGAGTCCCTAAGTGCTCTTAGATGGCTCCTGACATTTATTAACCCTTTCTGTCTTATCTATGGAAACCTTCTGTTGAACTGCAAGTAGTTTCAACCCATAGCTCCACGGACAGTCGGGTCCATGGAGCAGGCAGAGACCTAGCTTGGTTTCACAGAGCCGGCCAGTCCATCCTGTTTCACAGAAACATCGTCCCGTCCCTGAGTACCCTTCATCGCACTGCCCGTTGTTCTTGCACTCACAAGCTGGAAAAGAAACACAGAGGTCACTTGCAGAGTGGGAAAGTCTTTCTCTAGAGAAACATCATCATGTCAGTTTAGATACAGTATTATCCAGAAATAATTGAAATGAGTCTAACTTCATGGTGTTTCACCATGAGGCCAGTCAAGCAGAGGACCAAACTTTCCAGAGTGGTTGAGCAATTGTCATCCTTGGAAGTTTTCAAGTCCTGACAGGATAAGTCCTGAATAACATGAACTCAGAACTGACCCTGTTTTGCGAAGGAGTTGGGCTAGAGACATTCTGAGACCCCTTCCAATATGAGTTAACCTGTGGTTTTGGATTCCTTCAATTCCTTTTATAGGTGAGGCTTTGCTGCTTCTGCCCTCCAATCTGAGGTGTGATGATTTGTTTAATCTATAGGTGATGTTTTTTCTTGTCCTCTTCGGGCTCTGCAATAACTTATGTGCTAAATCCTTCCTAAATAATGATTCATGGCTCTCTGTTTTATAGTGTCATGCTGCAGCATCTTTTATGGCCTTATCCTTCTTCTTGAAATATTGTTGTTTAGAAAAGAAAGTTATGTGGTATTTGTGGAACTGATTTTTTGCATACCTGACCTGCTGAAAAGGAGCTTCACTTGCTGGCTTCTTTCATTTAATCTGTTAATTTTTGTCTGACTTAAATCTACATCAAAAAGAAGGGGCTATAAACCTTTTTTCTCTTAAATTTAATGATCTGGTTTCAAGCTAATGGCTCATACATTTTATGCTCTGGTGTGCTGTTAAAGTGGATGAATTGTAGGTAGGCCTAATCCTGAGAATCTGTCCAAACCTGTTGTCTTGCCTATACCCCCCCATCCTATGTGCCTCAGGAGCAGTACAGGTGCACAGGTTTCGGGTGGAAGCGTTAATGTTGTAACTTCTTATCTGAAAGGCTTTATGTCAGGAAAATATTTAAGTTTTAAGGGAGCTATTGATCCTGCTCCCACCTAGTTTACATTTAAAACCACAGAGAGGTGGATTTTTGAGCAGTTGCTTGGCTGTCCCTCTTCACAAACAGCCCTCACCTTTGTGTCCTTTTTCCTCTCTGTGGAAGTAGCGCATGGCCTCAGCCTCCTGCATTCCTTGAGGAGCCATGTTGCTAAAATCCTGTCTTAAGCTTTATGGGGATGGAGAAGAAAGCTGTGCTGTAGCTGAAACCACTTGCTGCTGGAGGCCCTGCTTCTGTTCTGTTACTGATGTACTGTGTAAGAGTAGGAGGTCCTGTGCAGACACAGCCATGCAGCCTCTGCACGCCCTCTTCTCCTCCTCCCCTATGCCATCCCCTAGTGCGAGGAGGCACTCAGGGAAAAAAACATTGATGTTAAGAGGGAAGCTTTCCTTGGCTTACTCAGAAACTCCTTGCTGACAGAACAGTTTAGGCTTGACATGGGCACGGATGTGGGAAGGGAACTCAGACGTACGCCTGCAGGTGAAGCCGTATCTGCCCGGCAAGCACAGCTCACACGAGGTCCCGCTGAAGCCGCCGCCGCAGCGGCACTCTCCTGTCCCCGTGTACCCATCGTCACAGGAACCGTGGCCATTGCACGGGCTCTCTGGGCCCCCTGGGCAAGCTGAAAGGGTGGAAAAGAGAAGTGGCTCTTTAGCTCAGGTGCATGTTTATTCATTGTCACTGCTGGTTCTCTAGTGTTCTGTAAAAATCTTTGAGCGGGGAATGCCTGTACATGCATCTCTCCTGAGGAGTGTGAAAGTGGCTGTGACACTTATGACTACTGTGAGCCCCATGCTCTAAATTCCTTGACACACTTCCACAGCTTCTACCAGAAAGGTGCTGAGGATCCTTCCAGCCCTGACTTGTGGATGCTGTTGTGTGGCTGCTTGCTCATTCAGACCCATCTGTGAATGGCACTGCCCAAATCGAGCCTTTCTTGTGTGTCTCTATGGGTCTATGTGCTGTCAGAGTGACCCCAAAGGGCAGCTCAGGCTGAGCTGGCCAAAATGCATGGGATCTGCATGTGTGTGTGAAACCAGGGCAGAGCAAGCTGGCAGGGCTATGTGTGGCTGGGCCTATCTGCCAGCAGGGATCCTGACCTGGATTGTCACCCGTGTGCCCTGGTGGGGACCCCAGTACTGCTGCCCTGCAGGGCTGGCAGGTGAAGGAGAACAGTTTGGAAGTGTCTGCTAACAAACTGCTGAGATGGAGCCTCCCAAATCGTCTCCACCTGTTCAGAACTACAGCTTCTGAGCTTGCTCTGCTGATGAGTGCACTTGCCTGTGGCTGAGCAATTATGCACTGGTTCTCAGGTGTGTGCTGGTGTTGCTGTGGGAACCTGAGCCAGTGTTTAAAGGACTTTCAGCTGGTGACCTGCTCAGCATGACAGCCTTTGCTCTCAGTAGCACTCACTTGCCACAGTTTTAAACTGTGGAGTTTAAAACTTGCTCTAAATGTGAGGAGATAATCTGAATTGGAGAAGTAGTTAACACCTTGTGCTCTTCAGCTCTTGTAACCAAGTTCCCTCATCTTGCAGCTGGTCTCTCCTCGTGCCCCTTACCCCAGTTCTCCCAGTTTTGCCTGCCGGGTGTTACACAGCCGTACTGGGGAAGGGGAGGGTACAGAATGGCCGTGTGGGTGGGAATCCTACCTTGGCAGTCTGGCCCGAAGTAGCCCTTGCAGCACTTGGCAATGTGGATGACCATGGAGCAGTTCCTGCGGCACCCGTCCCTCCGCAGCCCGTAGGACTCGTATGTGCACCACTGGATTCCTTCCTGCGAGCCACGTGTGGCAGCACAGAGAGAGCAGGGGACAACACAGGGGAATGAGTGCTGTGCGGAGTTGGTTTTTTCCCCCTCTTTAAATTGTAATTTCTGATGTACCTTGAATCAAAAGGTGATGTGTGAAGGGTGTGGGTGTGAGACCCCCCACCCTCTCTGATTCCTGACACGCTAAGCACCATTCCTGAGAGTGCAGGGGCTGCTCTGGAGTCAGCTGAAGCACTTTTACCGTGGATGCTGTGAGAGACCAACAAGCATCCCCCCTCCACCAGCAATTGGGTGTTTGCCCAGGGACAGCTTTGTCACTTAATAGTGTGGTAGCACTGTCCAAGGTTCTCTTTTTATTTATTCTAAGAAACTTTTTCTGGTTTGCTGTTGTGAAGTACAGAAAAGAGCATGTTAGTGTGCTTACATGTAAGATTGGAATGTTTTACCTTTGGTTTTGTCCCTGGAGGGCATTTATAGTTACTGAAGCAGCTAGCACAATGCCCCTGGAAAAGGGAGGAAAAAAAAAAAGTGTATTAAAACAATGCTTACAAAAAGCCATTTGACTTGGACAAAAAGTCTGTTTTGTGAGAGCAGAAAAGGTAAAGCTTATTGTACTTAAAAAATTAATAGAAAACTGTGAAGGAGCAAGAGCGGAGAGCGACAACAAAATAGTTGCAATAATTTAGTGCCACAAAAATGCAAGAAAATAGTTTTGATACTGGAATATAAGTTCTAGAAGAGGAAACTGGTCTGGGTTTAAAGGAGGGAAGAGATGATGTTCTTCAAACAAGTATTGACCTGATCTGTATCAAAGCTGGATGTCTAATTTAGAGTACAAAAAAATGTTTGCTTCTCAGGAAGTGCTGATGAAATTTGAGGAAATGATATCTATTTAATTTCATTTAATGACCTCATAAACAAAAGGCAGCTTGAGCAGATGGGATATAAACAATTGTTGGTTTTATAATTGAAATACATGTTCCAAGAAGCTTTTTTAAAAATTGACTTCCTGAATGTTCTTTTACTTCTAGGAAATTTTTTCATACTTTCAGAATAAACTGAAGTAAACTTGGTCTTGAAAATGTTTGAAGATGACTCTCAAAATTTCCCTTTTGTGTGACCCATCAAAGTTCATGGAGGAAACTTCCTCCACGCTAACAGTGCCTGTTCAGGTGTGTTAAAAACAAGAAATGTCAGAGCCTGAGAGAGAAAAGGCAGTTCTCCGTCTTGTGTCCTTCATACACTGTGCTGCTGGAGTAGCAATGCTGTTCTTTTTTTAACAGGGAACTTGATAAATGTGATCTCTATGGACAAATCTGTAGTGTGAACTTCCACTAATTTAAAAACACAACAGAAAGATTTGTCCTTGCTCAAATTTTTGCTTGCATGTATAAGGTGCTTTTTTTTTTTTTAAATGGTCTTCAGTGAAACCACTTGTCCTGTGCGCTGCTTCATGTGGATACAGGATTTGTGTTGTGAGGCATTGTGCTGCACTTCTGAATCTCTCTCTCAGCAGTGCAGCAGATGCAGCCAGCCTGCAGCAGTGGGGCTTTACTCGCAGGAGTGCCAGAGCTGCAGGGCGTGTCACCCCAGGGAAGGTGGGCAGTGGTGCCTGGGCAGGGTGGCTGCCAGGGTGGGGGACCGAAGGGGCACTAACCATGAACTCCATGGTGAGGAAGCTGTCGCAGCGCCCCCCCAGGCTGGGCTCTGTCAGCAGGCAGCTGATCCCGTAGGCGATGCCCCCGTCGAACTCCAGCTGCCGCTGCACCACCTTGCACTGTCCCTCGTTCAGGAAAAGGGCACCCTGGGACATGGATGGGGAGAGGGGGACATGGCAAGTCATGAGCTGCTCCTCCTTGGGTTCCTGCTCTCTGTAGGGATGCTCTTGGGGCAAGGTGGCATGTCAAACCATCCTGTCAGTAAAACTGATGGCTATAGGGCCTCAACCCCAGTTTTGGGGCCTCTCTTCCTATGTGTGTCTGGAGTACTATGTCCAGCTCTGGGGCTCCCAACACAGGAAGGATGTGGACCTGTTGGAACAAGTCCAGAGGAGGGTTGTGAAGATACTCATAGGGCTGGAGCACCTCTCCTATGAAGACGGGCTGAGAGAGTTGAGTCTGTTCAGCTGGGAGAAGAGAAGGCTTCAGGGAGAGCCTAGAGCACCTTCCAGTCCCTGAGTGGGGATATGTGAGAGTTGGAGAAGGATTTTTAGCAAGGGCATGTAATGATAAGACAAGGGATAATGGCTTTAAACTGAAAGCAGATGGGTTAAGACTGGATTTTGGGAAGAAATTATTTACTGTGAGGTTGATGAGACACTGGAAGAAGTTGCCCAGAGAGCTGTGGATGCCCCATCCCTGGAAGTGCTCACAGCTGGGTTGAATGGGACTTTGAGCAACCTGGTTTAGTGTAAGGTGTCATTGTTCTTAACAGGGGGGTTGGAACAAGATGATATTCAAGGTTCCATCCAACCCAGGCCGTTCTATGATTCCATGATATCTTTTCTGAAGAGGAGAGAATATGCCAGTCCTATGTTCACAGGTTTATCTTGTGTGTATTTAGACTTAGATGCTTGCCAGGTATGATCTGATACATTTGCAAAGGAAAATGTGATATTGTCCTGGTTTATCAGGCTATGTGCATGCCTGCAAACTTAGCTTGGAAGTGCTTACACACCAGAGTTTGCATGCAGATTCATTCATGGGGGTCAAAACCAGTGGTTTTACACTGGTAATGTAGAAGTTAAAGTGTGCTGGTCTTTCAGTTTCAAGGTGACTGAGAGCTGTTTTGAACAAACAGCATCTTACAACAGAGCAAATGACAGCTCCAGAAAGTCCTGCAAACCACACAGTTTGCTGACTCTGTTGGTGTGGCTCTTGGCACGTAGTGGTGATGACCAACAAAGTTTTGGTGCCACTGACCCTCCCGGGGGGCTGTGCAAAGGCCGAGTTTGGTCTGCAGGAGTGGATCCTGCAGCAGGAGTGAGAAATAAAGGTGCCAGCAGAGCCAACACTTACGATCTCCCCGTTGTCCCCACAGCTCACACTGAGGTTGGAGCCCTGCAGGGTCTTCAGTGGGGAGGAGCTGGGGAGCTGGTAGGCCAACACCTGGGGAAGAAAAGGGGAGCTGCACGTGGCTGGGCTTGTGCGTTTTGCCCGTGGCAACACTCCCAAAGCGCAAGGGCTTACCGCAGCATCACGGACAATGTGGAATTTGAGGTACTGCACCAGTTTGTTGGTGTTGGACTTCTTGAAGAGGAAGTCCTGCTGCTCCTGTGGCAGCCCACGGATGGCTGTGTCTGTGGGCCAGAAGAGCGTGACGGGTTTGTGAATGGGATCGCTGATCAGCCCGAGCAGGTTGTTTTTCTGCAACACAGCAACAATTGGGGTGGAAGATTAATGCTCTGTCCAAAGTGACACTGACCCTGTGGGGTGAATGTCAGGGATAACTGGGGTGTGGTGCCCTGGGGGCTGCCTGGTCACCAGCCTGCAAATACCTTGACTTTCAAAGGCAGATGTGTGAGTTGAACTTGATATACAGTAGGACAGAGATGAGTGGGGAAAGGTGGCTGTGGGTCTGCTTAACATCCCCAACCTCTGAGGGAGTGTGGCTGGTGGTGAGCAGGGTTGTTGTGTACTGAATGGTGAGCCCTTTGGTGCTCCTGAACATAATCCTGCCAGTGATGCCATGTGTTTCTCTGTATGCTTTTGTCTTTTCCCAATGGTTTCTGTCTCTTGTGTCCTTACCTCTAGCAAAGTGTTGAACAGAATGTATCCATGCTTGGCTGCAACCATTTTAAGACTTTCCTACAAAGAAAGAAAAGTGAGTAATTTACCTAAGGAATACATTTTTTGGGTATTAAAAAAGTAGGTAAGAGCTTGCTTTTCCATATAAGTCACTTTTCATTATAAAATCAAAGCTGCTGTAAAAACCCTCTGCAGAAATGCTTTTATACTGTCCTTACTTTATCTGTAATTCTGGTGAATTTGAAGTATAATATTTAATTTATTTATTTGTATAAGGTCTTTTTAGTGTCCTTATTTGTTTGTCAACCTTTTTTGTTGACTTAGATGGTTTATGTCTCTGACAGTAACTCTGGAAAAGCCCCTGGGTTGGCAATGGTGATAAGCTGCACGTACCTTCTTGAGGGGGAAATCCTGCATATGTGAAGGGACCAGGATTTGGTTTATGACATGGATCACACCATTTGTGCCAACAGCATCACTGAGTACAATTTCAGCTTTGTTGTTCAAAACCAGCGAGTTCTGGAAAGGCAACAAAAACATATTTTCTGTGAAACCTTGTGGGAAAGTGAGGCTGATGCTGAATTGCTTTGATATAATGAGTCCAGACCACCTTTTCTTTGCAGCAAAGAGTACTTTCAGCTTTAATAAATTGCCTTTGTTTTTTCAAACTCTCCTCATGTTTATAAAGCCAGAGTCTGAGGATAAAATAGCTTGTGTCAAAGCAAGGGTTGTAGAACTCCACTCTTGGAATACCAAATAAGTGATGAACTCTTCAGTAGAACAGGCAACCTTATTTGAAAATAATTTATTTATTTTTGTGCATCAGAGGACAAAAGGGAGCCATTAGAGTTTTTAAAAAGGTGAATGAGAGTGGACTGTTTTGCTGCTCTGTTCCCTGTCTCTCCATGTTTGGTTACCTGGGAGTAGCTGATGTGTATGAGGTCACCGTGGAGAGAGGTGATGTTGGTGATGGCTGTCAGGTCCTTGTACAACAGATTGGCACAACCCACCATGTGGTACCGGAGCACTTGAGCCATCACTCCTTTGGCAATCCAGTCCTTGACCTGCAGTGGGGAATGGAGGGGTTGAGAAGCAGCTGAGCAAGGCACCTGAAGCAGAAAGCTCATTTGTACTGAGCCCTTTTACTTACTCGTGGGTCACTGTTCAGTACGTCTGTGTGAGGGACAAACAGGGTGAAAGGGCCGGGCCCTGAGATATCTCTGATGGACAAGGCCTGCCAAATAGAGGAGGAAAAAGCAGCAATGAGTTAGTGCATGTGATGCCACATGGTGACAGGGACTGCCCTGTGCAGGGCAAGGTGGTGCCTGCAGCTCCATTGCTGCCACACGTTGAGTTCCTTTCCCTGCAACACAAGGGTGAGAGAAATTCCTCACGTGGGCTTTGACTCCTAGCCTTGTCTGTCACCTTTGCTCACAGGTATTAAATAGAAGATTTTGTCTTATAGCCATGTCTTTATCTCCTCTGCAAAAACAAACAGGAGATGAGGGAATTAAATTAATTACTCTTAGGAGTACAAATGGACCTGGGCTATTGCAGGCACTTTGCAGTGACCACTGATCAACTAAATTGAGAGCTCTCTTAAAGCAAGAGGAAGCCACCTGTCTACCATGGTAGCCAAATTGAAACTGGATTGTAGGTCTTTAGGCTAGCAGGCCAGTATATAGGTCTGTGCTGCCCTAAGGCTTCTGGTAACAGAGAATTGCTGTTGCCAGTCTCCAAAAATCAGTGAGAGCTGGTTGCACACTGTCTGTCTTGCAAGACACAGAGCACCCTGTGATGTTTCAGGGAGGCAACTGAAATGGTTGCCATTTGGAGAAGCAGAAGGGGTAGTAAATGAGTGTTATGTTCTTGCTTCAGAATTCACAAGAGATGTGCTGGCAGATCTCAGACTCTGAACGGGTGAAAGCTTCAGTTTTATGCCCAGTATGGAGGCTTTACCTTTCTCTGGGACTATGGTCTTGATCATTAATACTCTAGGTCATTGATACTGTTTTAGTGACAGTTAACAGCTTACATTAGAGCATCTCAAGTATTAGTGACTGATAATCCAAATCCAGTCCCAATTACATTGAAGAAAGTTGGTGCACACCAGATTCTTGCCTGCTTCTCTCCACTCTACACTCTTGGAGGAAAAAAAGGGATGAGAACACCCCCCCAAGCAACCCCCCAAAACCCCGACCACTTTTCTTACCTCTAAGTGAAAATAAAACCTAGATGTGTTGGAGTTCCTGAGAAGTTCCTGCAATTAAGATCAAGACTGTAACATTCTGCAAATGTCAGGCAATATCTATGGAGTGCAAACAAATGCAGCACTCAGACAAGAAAGGGATCTTCAGGTTTAGAATAAGTGCTACATATTTGTATTGCTTCTGTTCTTACCTTACTCTGCCAAACAACATGTTTCTTTGAAACCTAAAACTCCCTAATACTGCAGTCATAATGATTGTCCATTAGGGTTTTTGTTTGTTTTGGCAGTTAAGGTTATCTTGCAGCATCCTGCTCCTATTCCTGGTTTCTTGGATGGGAATAACTTCAAATTCCAGGGTACAACTTTGTCCAAGAAAAAAGCTGTGTGTTTCAACCATTGTATTAAGTAACTATGTGAAGAAAAATAGGGGACAGCAAACATGTGAAGCACTTCACCTGGAAGATGTTGCCTCGGCACTTAAATCCATCCCCAATGTAGTTAGGTTTGCAGGTGCAGGTCCTTTCTGTCACCTCGGTGTCATTACAGATGGCAAATTCACTGCAGCCTCCATTATTCTTGTAAGGGTAAAGTTTAAAATATATAATTCCTTCATTGCCAGGTGTATAAAACAATTCCAACTCACCCTTCCCCCCCATTTATATAATTTAGAAAGGTTTAATCACAAGATCTTTTTTGAAACCACATCTTGCTGGAACATCTAATGGCATATATTTTCTTCCAAACACTAAAAAGTATTTAGGATTTATAAAAAATAAATCTCCTTTTATGCAGAGGATTTAGTTTTGATTGTATTCTTAATGTATTTATTTCATGATGCTATGAGGAAGCAAAATATTTGCATGCAAACCTCACTCTGCACCTTAGGGATAAGTCTTAGCTTCTCTGCCAATGCAGCACTGACTTACCCTAAGGGGAGCTATTTACACACTTTAAATCACTGGGATGGTGCCAGGAGCCTGAATTTATGGAGGAGCATAGCACAGGATTGTTTGATGGCCCAGGCCAGCTGTAACAGGGACTTGCCTTGTCCTTGCCTCTAAAACATCTCCTGTCTGCACCTGAGTCCAACGTTGGGCTTGGAGCAGTGGCTGCATCTCAGCTGCATCTCACCCAGCTGCATCCTCCAGAGAGCTCCCTGTACTAAACCAAGATGTTCCTCACTCAGGAGCAGCATGTTGGCCTCAGAGCTCTGCTCAGACACAAGTAGGTGCTGCCCCGTTCCCAGCTTGGCTTGCAAGTAAGTTTTTATCCTGGGCTTGAGATCAAATTGGGGAAAATTGAGAAGCTTTCTTGTTTTTTCTTCTTGTACTTGTTTCATGGTATCCTTTCTGTTGCTGATCATCTCACGATCCTTTCTCATGGGCCATGAGAGGGAGCAGAAACTCCTTTGGGAGCTGCCAGTGGGGCCTGTCAGGGAGACACCTGGCTGTAAGCAGTGGGTTTGGGTGGATTTGTTTTTGATTTGGCTTGGCTTAGGCTAACTATTGGCAGCCTTGGCTACCTGTGAAGCTTTGCTGCACAGAGGTTTGGTCATTGTGGAGCCAGGTTAGCCTCTGGTTTGACATTGATGTTCCTCAAGATGATCTTTATTTTTAACACATAGTTAGCCTGGCATAATTAGTCAAGTGGAAGCAAAGGTGCTGGAACACAGCACAGGAAAAAGCAAGAGAATTCAAAATCATAGGGAGCAATGGCTCATAAGTTTAAACTCCCCTTGCTCCAGGTTGCGTTTTTGCCCTTGCTCTTTCATCTCTGCAACCTTTCAAGGTCAGAGAAGGCTAGCTGAGAGGCCAGGCTGGGAGGGTGAGAATTGTTCTTGCTGTGCTCAGAGCACAGAGCATTAATGTAACACAGGAGAGTGGCTATGTCCCTGCTGCAGCTTGCCAAGAGGCAGAGTAGGACAGTGCAGAGAACCACACTGATTGCCAAAATGTGGCTTGCAGTGTGTGAGCCAGCTTGTGCTAAACAAATGTGGCTAATTCTCAGCCTGCAGTGACAAGTGAGGGACAGAATGGGTAGTGCCATGGCATGTCCAGGGCTGGGTGCTGAGGAAGGAAATGGTTTTGTTGGCTTTTTGTAGGAACTGTATATGACAAATAATTTGCTGACTTAGGTTTTGGCACTACAGACCAGGGTCTGTTTCTCTGCATTGGATTTGAAGTGAATTATTTAAGACTCAATGAGTCCAGGCCTTCACTTGTGTTATGTCCAGGCTGTGGTTGAGGAAAAGCCCTTCCTGCACCTTTAGTTTCTCCCATAGAGACAGCACTAAAGCACGTACTGAACCAAGAATACTTAAAGATTAGCCAAGTTAATGTAAATTGATTCTTAGATTCACACCTAACTTAGTTTAGAATGCATACAACCCCCAAAAGTGCAATGATTATAATGAGACCTGAAATAGTCTCCTGAAATGGATACTCACTTGTGAACACAGACTGATATATGTGCAGGTTTTGCCATCTCCAGAATATCCCTTCAGGCAATTGCATACTGCCTACAAAGTAAAATCAGAAAACATGCATACATTAAAAAATGCTTGAATTTTTTTTTTTTCAGCACACAAATATACAGTTTACTTTTCTCCCAGATAACTTCATTGTGGTATGATGTGCAATTTATTAAGCAAAAAGTACATTATGTCTCTCAGAGCAGTTTCTTGGCCAGTATGGGTAACCATAGACTGAGATTGGGAAGTAATAATTTTAATTAGGCTCTATCTGCCTTTTCCCTGCCTATCCATCTCTGGTCTCCTCTCTGCTGTCCTTGCTGTCCTGTTCATTTGAAATGACCCCTCTGACATTTGCACATTATTGTCTTGCTAACAAAATAGGCTAAACCCTTAATTTGTTTCCCTCATGTTTTTTTGCATAAGTTGGTATTCCCCTCTCATCCCTTTCCTTCCCCTGTTTTTTTTTTTTTTTTTTAAGTGATGAAAAGTAGCTTCAAAACACACCTGGAATTGTGTGTTACTGGCAACTTCCCATGCAGTGGAAATGTAGCTGACACTTTGTCCTGGTTACTATTACTATTTTACGTTTGCAGTTATCATGAAGATGAAAAATAGTTGCAAAGAAATGATTTATATTCTCCAATTCACTGCTTAATGGTTCTCAAAATAGAATTTACATTTAATATGTAAGAATTAAAAAATTTAGTGAGATTTCTGTAGCAGAAATAAAACTGGGAGGTAGTCTAATAGTAGTGTTTATGTACCTCCTGGATGAGTGAGAGCCCTAGAGAAAGCAGATGCATTTCTATTCTGTAACTTTGCCTTTGCAGTGCTGGGGTTTTGTAGAGGAGGTTGTCATTACTCTGATGTTAATTACATTCTCAAAGGCAAGGGTGAATAAATAAACACGTTGTAGCTACTACTTCTAGAGATCAGCAGAAGAGTGAGTGGACTGCAGAATGTTGTAACCCCTATACAAGAGTTGTGGTTTAGGCCATTTTGTTTCCTTGTGGATACATTTGAACTGTGTAGGGAGAAGGGCTAGTCTAAAATGCAATTTTTTCCATGGACAGTTTCTGTAACAATAAAAGAAACATCATCTAGCAATACTTTCAAACTTACAGCTTTTCACATCAAAACCTCTCAAAGGAGAAAAACAGCCACTTGAAATAGCAAAACTCTGCTTTCCTCTGCAGTTCTGGATTTTTTTCACTGAAATAGATTTTTTTCATGTTTGTCTGCACTCCCCCTCAAATGCCTTTTTGAGGGAAGTATATACTTTCCAGAATTGTTATGAAATTCAGTTTCCTACTTAAAAACAAAGTTGACATGGGGAAATCCTTCTTTACCCAGCAATAAACACTTGACTAGGCCTCTTTTTCTTCACTAACAAAGTACTCACTTGATTGGGTCCAGTCTGCGTGCATTCTGCATTTCTATCACATCCACCATGGTTCACCAGACAAGGGTTGATTTCTTTATAAAACAGAAACAGTGTAATAAAGAGAGAGTAATTCTGGAAACCCAAGGAGAATAAATTTTAAGTAAAGCATACTAGGAATGCAGATTTATGACAAAATTCATTCCATTCAGTAGTCTTGGTGGGGGCTAAAGCCCTTCAGTTGTCTTGGTGGAGGCTAAAGCCCTGCTGCAGCATTTCTGAAACCAGACCTGGGAGGCGTGGCACAGTATCTAAAAGTCTTTGTTTGTGATGGTCAGAGGAGTGTGTGTGTATCAAGCTGCTGAAGATGGGTTTATCCTTGCTAGGAGTAGATGTTGTTTGGTAAGATTTGGTGTCACACCACACTGCTGCAGGTGCGTGGTTTGCCGAGCAGCACCAGCCATGTGGCAGGAAAAGATGCCTTTGGCATCAGGGGATATAGTATCAACAAGCTGCACTTCTGGGTCAGAGTGGAAGGAGGACCATCCCCCTAGAGGAAAGCTCTCTCCTGTGATGTTCCTCTGAGTGATACTGAGGCAGGGCGTGTGCTTACCCATGCAGACGATGCCGTCCCCGGTGTAGCCGGCGCTGCAGACACAGGCTCTGCTTCCTGGTGTTGTTCTCCTGCACTCTGCCTTGGAGGAACAGCCCCCATTGCTGCTCTCACAAGCATCAATAGCTGAACAGGGACAGCAGCAGAGATTAAACCAATGTGCTGGACTGGCTTCTTGCTTCTCATGGTTATTTGTCTCCATTTTTACAGGGATTTACTAACATTTTTGGAATGAGTCTTTCAGAATAAGGACGTCACAGATTTCATTAGTGCCAGTTGTTTAATACCTATTATTGTTTCCAGAGGGAAAGCTGAAATGATATTTCTAGTCTGAAATGTTAGAAATCATCCAGGACTGACTTTTGGTAACTTTTCGTCTTCCAATTCTGCCCATTTCAACAAAACACACACACCAAAAAAGGGATGTTTGTGTTCATCTCTAGTTTAAATAGCCATTTAAGTGTTCCCTGAGCTTGACATTTTCTGCACACAGATCATATAACTTCTCTTGCAGGAGGTCTAGAGTGTTGTCTAATACCACCTAGCCCTCCTGTGACAGCAAGTCCGGGTTCTTATTCAGACGGATACTCATACTGTTTCTCCAACTCTGGATGAGTTGGATGCTCACAAGTTGAGATCAAGAAGGGAGCCTTGTCTGATTTTCAGTGTGACTCAAATCAGCCTGAAAATTGCTTTAATTTTTGCTTCAAATGACCCTAAATTGCTTTTTCAGCAATTTCAGACCAGGGAGTTGATTTTTTTCTGCAGCTAGGAATCCTGTATGTGGAAGCAAGGGTGAGTGCAGAGTCACTGTGGGTGACCTGTGTCACCCAGCTCTTCCTGCACATGGGGAATTGCCCCCAGCAGATTAAAATGGATTTGTCTGTCTTGTGATAGAAGAGAAAATGAAAACAGGCAGAGTAAGTGTGGCAAAAATTGGGGATTAGGACCCTGCCAGCCGTTGTGAGTAAGTAGAAAAATGGGCTTCTGTTCTGAAAAACTTCAGTTTAATTTTAATCAGTTAAGAATTAAGAAAAAATATAATTAATGATGATTATTGTAGCTGGAAGCAGTCTGTTCTGAATAACCCATATTTTTGGAGGAACATTTAGCATAAGGTGCTATTATCCCTTTCTGAGGGTCACTTAAATCTATCCAGTCTAAAGAAATGGATTTTGCCACACCAGAAATCTGAGCAAGTTCAGAAAGCTGAGGAAGTGGTAGAGCTACACAGCTTCCAATAGCTGGAAGTGTTACTGTGCCCTGAATTGGCCTCTCTTTGCTGGGCTTTGTTGGGAAAGGGAGTAAAAGTCACAAACCAGGTTTCATTACTCTGCAAACAATGGGGCTGGGGTTGTGCACAGCATGTTCCCTTTTCTCTGCTCTCCCTCAGCACAATGCCTCACAACTTGGAGATTTTTAGCCCTTTGTTTGCTATGAATCTGCACCTGTTGGGCTGCTGTTTGTTTTGAGGGAACTGGCAACAATTCCTGCTTTTTAACTAGTGCATAGGAAACTGCTCATCTTTCACCAGCCCTAATGTTACCAGAGAGTGCTTCAAGCATTCTTCTTTGCTTTCTTTTATTTACTTTTTTTTATTTTTCAAAGGGAAGAAACAAAGTTCACTTGCCTGTGCAGAATGTCCCGTTCCCCTCAAACCCAGCTGCACACTTGCAATAGGCAGTGCCATTTGATAGGAGGAGGCAGCTAATGAAATAAAAGGAGGAGGCATCATTTAACAGAGAGGGAAAAAAAAAATTGGTCAGGTCTTTTGTATAGCTCTTGTTTTTGTGAGTGTTTCTGAAGGTAATGTTGCATGGAAATAACAAGGCATTTAACCATACAGTAAGAGGTAGCTAAAACCATAAAAATGGGCCTAGCTGGACCAATCTTTTCAAATGTGTTTTGGATGTATTATTTTAAGAATTAGAATTCTGTCCTTTGGTGTTTGAATATCCTAATTATTTTTGTGCAGAACCCCAGAATTTGCATGTCTACTCACCCAAAAAGCTGTGCACAATTTTTGTCTATGTGCACCCAATTTATGGAGGGATGCAGCCAGCACAATTCATCATTGCCCCCTACTCCTGCCAGGCCTGCACCTATCCTCAGACATACAGGTGTATGTCAGTGGATGAAAAATACACAAGAAAAGAACAATCTGCTTCTGTCAGAAACATAGTCTTGATTCCAGAATGTGTGGGGTCCCCATGAGCAAATCTGAGTGTGTAGTTTTGCTAAAAAAGCCTGGTAAAATATTGCTGCTGTGAACTGAAGGTCACAAACACACAGGGGAGAGAATGACCTACATCTGGGAAAAAGGGGTTTTGCCCCTCTGGTTTCTCAGCTCCTACAGAAGATCTGTGGCTGAAAATGACAAGTCTTTCCAGCCAGCTTTCCTTGTTTTTTGTTTTTTTGAGATATCTTAACTAGTGTAAATCTTGCTGCCTGGTCAGTGGTGAGGGGACAGATGCACTTCAGTAAATGGTTCAGTGGGGCTCACTTGCTCCTCTGAAGACTAGTTAGTGTCCCAATATTAGTGCTGGACTGGTGAGAGCATTTTTTTGTTGTTATTCATATAATTTGATATGAAGAGGAGAGGTTTGAACTTTCTGGCCTCATCACTATATACATTAGATTTACATTTACTCCTTATCTCTGTGAGATATGCTGCTGAGAAGTCATGAGCAAGGTGGACTTGATTTTTGCTTTGCAAGAGGTCCCCTTTTTCTCCCCTCTCCTCTAAATTAATACATTTCATACATACTTAGCACTGGTGTGGCACGAGGCGTTACATGCGTCATCTTTGATTTCTGCAAGTGGAAAAAAAAATGAAGTAGGGATCAGAACCTTTTGGGTCAACATCCTTCTAGATTCAGAGTCTTTTGTTCCCACCACGTGGAGCTAGAGCCTGAGTTCTGACAACTGTGCTCTCAGTTTCGATAGGGACTCCACCTGTAGAGTCTGTATAGATCAGTGGATACCACTTAAATTAATTTGCAAGGAAGAGTTGTGTCATATTGTCAGGAAAATATTTCACTGTTGTCATTTACCTGTATTTAGTCTGGTGAATCTTGTATAATATTGGAATTATATAAGGGTAGATTTTCTAAAGGAGCTGAAATTTTTCTCAGCTTTATATAGCAACCCTCTTCCAAAACTGTACTAATTATTAATTTTTTCCTGGGGAAAATTTGAAACCAATCTTGAATGCCATTATAAACGTGCTTGTAAAATTTTTTAATATCATACTATTATAGCTAGAGTTTTGAAGTAGTTACTGAGTACATTTTAATTATGTCTAAATAGAATATAATTTCATTTGCTATAGAAGCTGTTTTAAGCCAGCGCAAAATGATTTATTTGCTAATTATTTTTTATCCCATTAACAAGAACATAATTTAATATCCGGTGTTGTATAGCTAAATCAACTTTTTGAAGCACTTGAGAGGCTTTTGATCTGAGGTTCAAAATGTGCTGGGTAATCCTGCTCTGGAAAACATATAGCTTTAATAAATGGGATATTCTTTTGGGGCAGGTAGAGGGTGGCACAGCTTGAGAATTAGCTAAGTCAGTGTTTCAGTATCGTGAGCAGAGTCTCAACTGGCTCTCTGGTAGTACAGTAACTGATTGCCACGGCGCAGGAATGTGACCCACATTGCACTGCATGTGGGAAGCTGCCCTGGGATCTGATCGTGGCTGTGGTTCTGTCATTTTCTGAAGTGCTCACTTTTTATCTCAGAAGAAGAGAGGCAGGACACTCACCAGTCTCACACCTCACTCCTCTCCAGCCGATGTCACATTCGCAGGAGCCATCCCCGTCGACCCCGCTGCTGCATTTCCCATGGACACAAGTGCACACTGTGGGAGAGATGGGGGCAAGCCACTGTCCCTGGCAGCGTGGCAGTGTGGGCAGCAAGGGGCAGGGAGGACAGCAGGGGTGGCCCAGACATCACCTGCTGATGGCACCTTCTGCTCTAGGCTGTTTGAAGAAAGGTGCTCTCTTGTGCCTTTTGGTTTCTTATTACACAATAACTCTAACTTCAAACTATGCTTGTATTTCCTCTACTCCCAAATGCAGGGTCTGAAACTGTATTTTAATGGGAAAGAAGTGGTGAAAAATAGCAGTGCTACAGAGGAGGGGTCTAGTTGGATTCTTTTCTAAGTCTGTGGTGTGCCAGAGTAGAAGACACTGTCTCCAGCCTAGGCATTAGAAAGAAATAACGGGGAAAGAAAAGGGGTTAATGATGTTTTTAAGACTGGCCTATAGGAAGCGCTGTACCTTTCTAGAACCCGGACTGAACACGGTTAGAAGATAAAAGGGGGAGGCTTGGACACCTGAGGGGCCGGCCAGCTCCTGAGCGCTTTGGGATGCTCGGTACCTTGGTCACAGCTGCGGCCGTATCGGCCCTGGCTGCAGCTCTCGCAGGCCGTGCCCTGGAAGCCCTCGTCGCACTGGCAGCTGCCCGTGCCGTTGATGCCGTCCAGGCACACGCCATTGCCCAGGCAGGCGCTCCCGGCCTGCCCCGGGCACGGCTGGCACTGAGGGCCGAAGAAACCCGCGCAGCACTGCCGGCTCTGCAAAGGCAGAAACGCCGCGCTGAGGGTCGGGACAAGCGGGGTGAGCGAGAGATCTGGGTTTTTACAAGGGCTTTTAGTGAGAGGGAAAGGGGGAATGGCTTCAAACTGAAAGAGAGCGGGTTTATATTGGATTTTAGGAAGAAATTTTTTACTGTGGTGAGGCACTGGAACTGGATTCCCACGGAAGTTTTGGGTGGATCCATGCCTGGAAGTTCCAGGCAAGGCTGTGGGGGGCTGTGAGAAGCCTGGTCAAGGGGGGGATGTTTCTGCCCAGGGCAGGGTGGTTGGAGCTAGATTAACTTTAAGGTCCCTTCCAACCCAAACTGGTCTTTGATTCTGCGATTTTTAGCTGCACATCAGCTCTGCTGGTCTGTGACCACACTCCTCAATGTGCCAGGACGCAGGTTGCCACCCCAAGTCCTTGATGGGACCCAGGCACCCGTCACCCCTTCAGGGAGAGGTGGAGAATTGCTAGGGACAAGCATAGGTTTACCCTTCCCAAACCTGGGCTCCCTCTGCACCACGGGGACATGCAGCACTTCTTCGTGTGCTGCAGCTATCATCGGTCTTAACCTTCCAATCTCTGCTGTGTCCAGAATAAAGGGCAATAAACGTACTGCCAGGAGCTGCCTTGACGTGCTGGGTGTGCTTAGTGGGAATGAGGAGGAGGATGAAGCTCGGGGAAGGGGGTTCCTGGTTTTTACCACAACAGAAGCAGTGAACTCACAATGATGGTTTTAGCACACTTGGGCTTGCACCCGATCTGGATGGTGTACTGTCTCATGTGGTTTTCTGTGAGGACACAGTATTTCTTCACCCCTGCCTGAGCAAATAGTGGAGAAACAGATGCACTTGTGAATAATATTGATCAGCTATTTTCAAATGTGTTAAAAAATGGGACATTAACTTTATGCATGCTGTGCACTGACTCACACATTCACAATTAAAATGAAGGAAATACTTTTAGAAATAAAAATGAACATATGATCAGGTCAACTCAGTGTCTTGTGGTGTCTTTAAGATGTCTAAAATTGCCTTTGCTCAGAACTGAACAGATTCTATTCAGAGGTTTTACAAACAGGTTTTAAAAAAATTTTCACATTTTCTGATCTTTCTAATTCTTCTTGGAAAACTGAGTTATGAAGTTGTGCAAAAACAGTTGTTGAAAAATTATCTTCTAGGTCTAAACACAATTGGGGAAAGATTGTTTGCTGAAGAAAGCTTTTTTCATCTCAATATACATTTGTGAGGAGATTGAGACAAGAATCTATCCACCTGTTCATTGTAAAGGAAATGTTAATGAGTTTGATTTTTACCCATGGGGAGTTAAATTTGGTTTTGGCAGTCAAGTACTTTGAGGTGGATAGGACTTGAGCTGCTTTGGAATACCATTACTGGCATAATTAACTACAAAAAAAAAAAAAAAAAAGGAAAATATGTAATCCAAATGGAGAGGCTTTCACAGATAAGTTAGATACCAAAAAAACCTCTAAATATCTGCAGTTCTCATGTGGTGGACCTGGGCATCCAAAGTCTCTCTAATCTCCAAGTCCTCTTGTGACCATAGCTTGCAGCATATTGCTGGGGATGGATTGGCTTTGCCCTTCTGTACATCTCTGACTTGAAGGGCTCAAAGCTGGTAACTACTACATATTTTGATGAAACTGAGGCAATTATATTAAAAATAGGATTGAATGCATATATAGTCAATTTTGATCTGAAGAAACAAACAACCCTAGCATTAATGAAAAAAATACTTACTATTTCTTTTGTTCCTGGGGGACAACTTGATGGTTGTGAACAAATTCTGCACTTCTCCTTATGCAACACAAATGGGAAGTAGTTAACAGACTGTACAGAGCTGTAGGCAGGCTGTTTCACAGAAAAAGAATGATTTCCAGCCACATTTCTATATCTAGTGCTTTATCAGGATAACCCCTTTGGTAAAGAGGTGAGGAAAGCTGTCCTGCTCAGCAAGGAAGAATATCCCTACGAGGGGCTCTGTGGGGACACCCTTCCCCCAGGGGGAAGAAGGAAAGATCATTTGGTTATTTTTTATTTGCTCTTCTAAAGTGATGCTTCCCACTTTATAAACAAGTGCTCTGGTTATGAAGATGTATTAGAATAAAGCATTACTAATATTATCTGAATATTAAGCTCAGGAATTTCTTATTATTGAGTTGCTCTGATTATATTTTATCCAGGCTGTCAGAACACTTTTTTCAGGACCCAAGTTGTCTTAAGAGATGCTAAAACTCTGGTAGGAATATCCTTTGTGGAAAATATGTGCATTCCTTGCTGGGAAGTAGCATCACATATCCTATACGTTTGAGCTTTGTTTGGCTATAGGTTTCTCTGAGGGGCTGGAAGGTTCTACATGAACTTCTATCACTTACAATGATCACAGTATTATTGATATCACATCTGTTCTTCTGGATTTCCAGGACCTTTCCCAGTCCATGAATAATTCCTCTGTCTGTGGCAACGTTGGCATAGCTTATAGGAGCATCATTTACGTATAGCTGCAAGAGACATGCAGTCAGTTAGAGAGCAGCAGAGGTGCTCCATGGCTCTGTGGTAACCTGGGCAGTGGGAGGTGGAAGGAAGAGAGAAATGCACAGGGGTCACATGAGGAAAACCAACAAAGGCAGTTGGCATCAGGCACTTGCTCATATTCCAGCTGCTGCATTTAACTGCGTCACTGCCCTGGAGGGCATGGGATGACTTGCAGCCTGTAGGATTTGGCAGAGCAGCTTTTTCCAAGGGGTGTAAAGGCTAGGAAGAAGCAGCCTAAGGTGTGCCAAAAGGTGGGTTTGCTGTGTCTGGGGGATGTGGGGCTTCAAGGAAACCCTCCCCTCAGCTGTGGGCAGAGCAAAGAGCAGGGCTGAAACTCTCTGGGTGAGAAGCTTTCTGTCTTCCTTCTCCTATGCCCACAGGGAGTTCTGGGACAAAGAAGGAGGACCAAGTTCCCTTCCTGGCCCTGTCTCTTAATCTTGCTGTGCCTGATTTTTCCATGAGTGGTGTTGAAAGGCAATTAATATTTGTTTCCCAGGGCTTTGAGTTCTTAGGATTGAAAGTGGAGTGAATCCACAGAAAATAGAATTAATATTTTATAATTGAGGGCAGGTTTCTAATAGCCCTTGGAAGTCAGATTAATGACTGCCCTGGAATTCAGGCTTGAAGCTGCTAGAGACAGATACCTGAAATTCAATTCTAAATGTGACCAGCACAACTGAAATCAAATTCAATCAAAGATACCCTCAAGGCTGACTTTGAATTAAGCAGGTCTGAGACAGGCCTTGCATTTGAGTGATAACTTTTGTGTTGTTGAGTCACGGAAGCTAATGAGGGATGCATAGTTCCTTTTGACTCCTTGTCAGTTTAAAGCTGAAGATGGATTTGTAAAAAGCAGGAAACCTGCTTTTCCCAGCAAGTGCTGGGTACCAGCAGTTTCCCAGCAGTACCTGGCTGTTGTGGAGGAAGAACCCAACCTGGTAGGAGAACCCTAGCATGGTCTCCCTGTGCATGCCATTGTGCAGGTTGTTCTTCAGGAGCTTCTCATCCAGCACAACGTGATAGCGGATTTGGCCTTCATCCTGCCAACACACAATTACATTAGAGTTATGTAATAAAGAATGAAAACTTCCTAGGGATAGCATTTTCCAAAGGGTTTAAGCCAAACATAGATTGCCTGAATATAAAGAGAAACTTCTCCAGTAGGTAGGTTACTTCATATTTCCTCCTGTAGTGAGCCTGCATTCTCACCCCAATGAAGATGTTATTGACCATGGAGGATGAAAGGCTACTGAACTGGGAGGACCAAGGTTTGCCTGAGCCTGTAGTGTGTTCCTGTGCATAGGGCTGGCTGCTGAATTCAGGGAAAAGTCAGATGGCTTTTTAGGACTTTGAACTTCATGGGCTCATTTGACATGAAGGATTGCATATTTGTGAGTGTTTTTGTGGTCTTTCCACACCTATTCCTTATTCCTTTGGGAATCCCTGAATAACCTATAGGGGAATAAACTGTGGTGAATGTTTAGAGTAATTTTTGTATCTGTCTACCTACATTTTTATATCTATCTATATATAATCTTTAAGGGCATCTTCAGTTGATAAAGACTGCTTTAAATTGCCTTTAATTGAAAATTTCTCTATGCTTGGTTGGTAGAGTGTATTCATATTTCACTGAAAAGTGATGAAGTTACTCTCTATACAATAGATTCTTGTGTGGGTTTCCCAAGGCTCTCCCTGACTAGGAGGAGGAAGCAGAAGCAGGATGTGTTGGTGAGAGATTGACCAATGTGACAGAAGCTGGGGTGCTTGGGGAGTTTGAGAGCTGCATAGCCAACAGTCAGTGCTGCTCCAACTTTGTCTTTGCAATAAAATGTGCTCGTGGGAAGTCCTGTTGCTCACTGTCCCCTTATTCTGAATGTCCATGCTGCTCCTGCTCTTCTGCTCCTTCAGAAGGATGTGAAAGCACGAAGCAGCTCTAGGATGTGAGATTTGTGATGTTGCCTGGCTGTGCCCACAGAGTAAAAGAGTGGCCTTGACATCTCTTAGGGCCGGCCTTGTTCCACAAATTTGGCAAAAAATATTTGCAGATGAGAAAGTGGGAATTAAGATAGAGCTAATCTGCATCAGTGTCCAGCCCTATTTAATCTCCTGACTTCGATGAATTGGAGGAAAAGCTAACATTGATCAATCTTGATTTCTGCCTTTAATTACCAGCAGAGTTAGGACATCTCACCCCATCAGGGCCAAGAAATGGGATCTTCTCCCTGTGCCAAACTCTTCCCTCTGCAGCAGAGTTCTCCCAAGTGTTTCAAAAAGAGGTTAAGCCTCAGGCAGACTTAACCTTATTTTTTGTTGTTTTTTGACTTTTTTTCTTTTCTCAGATTGCCACATCAGGCGAGGTTGGGAGGATGGAAGAAAGACTGAAGAAACATTGGTGACTAGTGGAAATGAAAGTGATTTCTCTTCGTGCATGTGTAATCCAGACCTACTGGGATTGATGTCCTATGTGTCTCTCAAAGTTTATTATAAATTCTTCTTGTAGTGATGTGGAAATGATGATGTTGTGTCAAGAAACAACTAAAATAGCATTCAAAAGCCACTTGAGCAGATGGAGCTTGATCTCTTGTGAACGTAGGACTTTTGCCATGGGTCTGCTGTTGTTGGTAAATGGTTTGGGACAAGTCATTTGAACCCTGTGCTCCTCAGCTTCCTGGCTGTAAATGGAGACCAAGCAAGTAGGGATCGAGTGTGGATAGATATTTCTGGAAGAGACAGGGAAGAATTAAAGCCATTGGGCAAATCATGGGTAAAGCTTCCTCTGCAAAATTTGTGGCTCTTGACAGGTGCAATCTATAAAGCTGTTTCAAATTGGAGAAAATATGAAGAAAACTGCTGGGATGAAGCAGAAAAAGGATAGCTTATCTTGGGAGGAAACCAGCAAGGCTGAGAAGGGGGTTTGGACTTGTAAATATGTCAGCACACAAATGCCAGAGGGAGAATCTTGCTGCAGCATTCCTGCAGGAGTGACAAGGCCAGCATCTGGATAGTTTTAAGAAAGAGTCAGAATATTTCAGAGCATTATTAATGATGGGGTATTAGTGATGTCAGGGGACTGGAGTTTGTTCACCTAAAAAAACTAATTTCAGTGCTTTTTCTCATCACTCCTATACTGATCTTCTTTACATAAAAAACCTCTCTCAAAATCACAAACCAAAAAAGGTCTACTGACAAGATGTCTTGGAAATTATCACCATGTTTTTAATCTAGAGAAGGCCAAAACACAGAGCAAATAGCTAGGCTCTTCCAGCAAGTCAGGAAAATATAGGTAGATTCATCCCATTTCAACTTTGTTGGTGTTACACACAAAACCTAACTTACTGGATTTCTGGGAAACAAATCTCTTCCTATGTCTGTGTCCTCATAACCCATCAACTTGAAACAAAGATGAAATACTGAGGGGTTAGGACAAGCCTTGTGAGTAATACGTACCAGAGTAGCAGATTTCTTATCCTTAAGGTAATTTTCTATGGCATCATTACTTGGGGCAAAGACTGTGTATGTGTTTGCTGCTTCTATTTCGTTAGCCAGGCTGTATTGCTGTTGTGAAATACATTAAAAAAGTCAGAACGACCACTGACAGGCTGAAATGCAGAGAAAGCAGAGAGCTTCCTCTGTTCTGAAAACACTGTGAACATGGAGGGAAAGCTTACAATAATGTAGCCCCTGAAAATGGAGTAGTCAGGCATTTGCTCCAGGCGGGCCAGCAGCCTCGGCATGACGGCGCTGCGGAGCGGGGTCAGCACCTGCAAAGGAGCAGACACCCCACATCACATCACATCACCTGCAAGGATCACATGCAGGACAAAATGCTGCTCTGTGCAGTTTTTTTTTCCACAGGAGGTTAATAGTTTTGCACTGCTTGTGGTGCAGAAGAGCAAATCCTTATCAATCTATCGTATACCTTATCGATGACGTGAATGACCCCGTTTGTGGAGGCGATGTCGCTGGCCACAAAGTGAGCACCCTCGAGGGTCAGGTTCTGGAAAAGGGAGAGGAGAGAGGGTTTGTGTTTGCCTGGTTGGAGTGGTGCTTCCCAGCAGCTCATCCTGTGGATTTCCACACCTTCCCAAATGCTTGCCTAGGGCTGTACCGTAGCACCGCTAACTCACAGCAAAGGCTGGGTTACCTCAGGGAATCACGCACAGGAAAGCGGACTTGAGGACTCTTGGATGTTCCCTGTGTGCAGATTGGCCAAGCCCTGGGCTGGCTTGCACTGGAGTGGTTTGCTGGGGTTAGTGCACTTGCCTCCAGCACAGTTTGGCTGAGCTCTGAGCTGATTCACACCCTCCCAGCTCTGTGCAGCTTTGAAGGACCCTGTTCATGACTTTTCCTTTGGAGCATGGAGGTGGGGGGAACTCCCCTCTCTTTTAATGGGGATGAGGTGCTTAAATGTGACTTGTGTATTTCCAGGAAATCCTCATCAGAACATGGAATTTACCTGATAAAAAGGCTGTACCTTGTTATTTACCATTAAAAATACCCTCAGGTGGTTTAGGACTATCAAGTTGCATATATGGAGACATGTGTTATCTCTGCTTCCTCCTACCTTCCCTGTTCCCTAAATTAAGTTATTTGGTTTCCTTGATGCTCTTTGTCTTAATGTAGCTCACACAGGCTGCTCCAGGCAAGGAGTGCCCTTCTGCTTGGTTATAGCTGTCCTCTGTTTGCAGCAGCTACTGGGGCATTAGAAATAATTAATATTGTGGACAAATTTCAGTGATGTAAAGTAGTAGAGAAAAACAAGCTCATGTTTCTCCCAGAGGGCCCGATATAATTGAGCTATGCCTTTAATTTTATGACATGTATTTAAAAAAAAATACATAATGTCTGTGTGATTTTGTAATACAGGAAAGTCAGAGGCAGGGATGGTCAGGGTTTGGTGTATGATACCACAGTGGTTTGCAGGTCATCTCACCCCATTTTCTTTAGACAAGTGTAGGAATTTGCTCTGTAGCGATGTTGGCAGCGTGTCAGAGGACGATAAATTCTGGAAATCAGCAAAGCTGTAAGCTCCTGTCAGTACATGATACCTGAAGGAAATTAACTGGATTTGAAGGTTTTGTATTTTCTCTCTTTTTTCTTAGTCTTATTTCAGATAAACATGCTTAGTGTGTCTCAAACTGTTGTTTTAAGCAGGAATTGCTTCTACAAGACCTTGTTCAGGTGTTATTAATGTTTTTATCTTAGTTCAACCTTTAAACATTTCTGACATAACAGATAAAAATGCCTTTTTTTCCAGTGGCTTTGCTACAGAGATTTATACCACTGGAACTAGAAGGGGAATCCTATGCCCTTCCTTGAAAATCAAAATACCTGTCTTGCTTTAGTGGCTTCAAACCAAAGGCTTGTTTAGCATAAAACCAGCTGATTAAAAAAGCCAAACCCCCAAACCATTAACGTACTTAAGGAGAGTTGGAATGTTACTTTTTGACATCCAAAAGGCTTTCTCATCTTCATCCATGTTCTCAATTGCTTGCAGAGAAGGCACAAGGACAGTTAGGTTTGAGGTGGTGGACAACACTGAGTTTATCTTGGCCTCCTGCATGGAAGTAAAGAGGGTAAAATAATTCATTCTAAGGATGGTCTATAAATAGTAGCTGGTGACATTTTAAGCAAGGTGACGTGCTTTGTGACCAGCCTGGAAAGGGAAAAACTATTATACTGAGCAATGACTTGAACAATAGCACTTAGAGCTGTACAAAAATGGTGAACGAGTGTCTATATTTTACAGAATAGATTGCCAGCATTTAAAGGGCAGAAATAATGTTCAGGTCAGAATTGTTTCTTATTATGACATACATAACTTGACCCCCATAAAATTTAGCCTGTCTCATAGGTTTTGTATTATGCACTTGAATGTTAAAGAAAAAAATTGTGGTGATAAAAGGAGGTGATAAATGCTAGTGGTTACTGATAAATTCAAGTAACTTGTTCTTACAGAGCACTCCATGCTGTTCAACAGATAGAAGGACTATGAACCATGATATAAGAAACTCCCATGACACAGTGTTCCCATTTGGAAGAAGACTATTTAACATGGCTGGGATTTTTTTCAAGAGGTTCAAGAGTTATCTGTGCCCACTAGCACTGCACTGGAGCTTGCTGCTGACAGCTCTAATTTTAGATGGGGATTGTGAGATCTGTAGCATGCATGAATTAATTAATCTTCCATATTTTTATCTGCCTTAAGGATGGAAAGAGTTTCCACTGGAGAGGATTTTTCCAGTTGTGTGGATTTTTTTTTTTTTGGAGTGAAAAATGTAAAGCTAAATATTTACATGTGATCTTGCTGAAGATGGGGTTCTCCAAGCTTTTCACAGGCTCCACAACTTGCCATTTTTGATATTGCAAAACTTGAGGGAGCAAAATGAGCTTGGGTTCTACCTTTTTGCAGCTGGTATGCTGCCTGCAAGCTGGCTTGTTTTGGATAGTCCTTCATTACCCATATTGGGTTTTGAATCAAGAAGGGAATCAGCTCCCTTAAATAGCTGGGAATTTTGTCTCTCTTAAGATCATCTTTCTTTCTAGCCATCATCCCTATCACCTTCCAAATATTTAAATATAGAAAGAGCAACAAACTTCCCCTTCTCATCCTTCCTGAGCAGCAAGAAAAATATTTGGTTATGAAAAGTGGTAAACATCACATTCCTGCTCAAGTACAAAAACCCACAGATGGATATGCCTGCCTATTTTGCTCATGTTTGTAGTTACTGATGTTTATTTTAAGTGATAGCATTTCTCTGAAATGTAGCAGAAATTTCCACATCTCTGTTTCAATAGATTATACAGAATCTTCCCTCTGATTTGTTCCCTCATTATCTAAAGAGCACATTAGCAGGAGAACAGCATTTCTTACTGTGACCATTTCTTTAAATTCTTTAGTTTCTCTGTCCAGTGTCCAGTGCCACAATCTGAGCTCAGGGCCAGGCAGACAACTAACCTGAATTAGCCACATGGAGCTCTCTTAAGAAGCTCCCTGAGGTGTTCCTTGCAATTATGTACTTTAATGATCCCCAAACCATCTAACTTTGAAAAGCCTTAAAACAAATAATGTGCTGTGACTTCTGCTTCTGATGCTATTCATTAACACATCCTAACTGTCCTTTCTTGTTCACCATGTATTTGCTGTGCACTTCTTACATTTAGCTTTTAAGTTCTTTGTGGGAGCAACCAGTTTTGATCTTCATTCATTTAGTTCCAATCACAGTGGGGCAGGACCTTAATGTTGCTGCTGTTCCAGTAAGAAATGATAGCATGTGAAAATAGAAAGTAAATCTTGACAGCCAGTGTATCCAGAACTTTGGAATTTAAAACCTGATCCAAAACTTTGGAATTTAAAACCATAATCTGGAGTCGAACAAGTTAATCTCTTTCCTCATTGAGGTTGTTCAGCCTGGAGAAAAGAAGCCTCCAGGGAGACCTTTTGTGGCTTTTCAGTACTTACAGGGAGCTTGTAAGAGAGGTGAGGCAGACATTTTAGCAGGACCTTTTGCAAAAGAATAAGGGATAATGGTTCTAAACTGAAAAAGGGTGGATTTAGGTAAGAATTTTTTTTTTTTTTAAACAATGAGGGTGATGAAATGCTGGAAGAGGTTGCTCAGGGGTGAGGTGGATGACCCATCCCTGGAGACATTCAGGATCAGGCTGGGCAGGACTCTGAGCAGCCTGACCTAGTTGAAGATGTCCCTGCTTATGGCAGGGAGACTGGACCAGATGGACTTTAAGGGTCCTTTTCTACTCAAACCATTCTATGATTCTCTTTCCTGCACCTCAGCCAGGCCTGCACAGACTGAGTTTTTTCCTGCTCTCTTGCTGTGGCAGCAGCACACTTCCCAGCCACACACACTTGCATTCTCCTGCCATGGGGCTTGTGAAAACGGGGGGGGTGGGGGGTGGGTAGGGCATTGCCTTCCCTTCCCACTTGTCATTTTATTGAATGAGAGAAGTTGAAAGGAGACACCTGGGGTCATGTTCAGTCTCTGCTCACACCCTGCTGCTGCTCATCTGGGCTGTAGTGTGTTTTCATGCAAAACTAGTCATGGCTTATGCAGCTCCCTGCCTCAGAGAGCAGGCTTGGAACTAGCTCTGCTGCTTGTGGAGCTTCCTTACTCACTGAATTTGGGTTCAGAAGTTGGTTTTCAGGCAGAAATAGGGAACTAGATGATCAACCCTCCCACAACAGGTGGGAAAGGTACCCTGATGTCTCTCCAGATTTTCAGCTTCCTCTTTCTGATGGAAATATTGTTGTGAGGCTCCCATTTCTAAACTCTACAAGGCTCATGTATTTCTGCAAACTTGAACGTACTGTAGAAATTAACCACAAAATGTACTTACATTAACCCATTGGTTAAAAGCAGCTGCTTCTGACAGAGTGGATAGCTCCTGATGAGAAACAAGAGAGATCAATGAGTTTGTAAGCTATAATTAGCTGTACCAAAGTGCTCTTGACTGTGGGGCAGCCCACCATGTCTGGCCTGGCTGATGTGACATGGAGGAGGAGGAGGTTTCCAGTGTGTGTGAAAAGGGATGGCATTAATTTTTTTTTAACACTTATACTTTCTGGTAATGGGAAAGGTGAATTAGCAATTCTTGAAAATCAGGCCATGGATTGCTTGGGTGTTACCTGACCTTGGTATGTATTGTGTACTGACCCCAGGCTAAGCATTAATTTCCTGTGGTCTTAAACTTAATTCTTCTCTTAACTCCATTCAAAATTGACTGAAATATATGTTGTTTTAGCTGATATTTGTGCAGCATCTTACACATCACCCAGCCCTTATTCTGCCAGAGTACTTAGAACAGAGATAGATCATGGTATAAGCAGGGGTGGCAGATAGTGCTGAGAGTCATGTAAGATTATTGCCAGGAGCTGAGACTGAGGATACTTTCATTTTTCCTGTGCTGTTAAATGCATATTTATTTCACCAATTGACTTGCTTTGGTTTTATCTGCCTGTGGGTTAGCACAGTTTGTTTCAACATGATAAATTGATCATTTCCACTGAGAGAGACTGCAGGGCAGAACTTCAGAAGAGTTGACTGCTTGGTGCTCCCAGCTGGGAGGTGAGGGCTTTGCACTTCTGTAGGTCTGGACTCTGGGATTGGCATTTTTCAATTTGTTTACAATTTCAAATTTTCAATTTGTTTGAAGTTAGAAATATGCCCTGCTCCCTTAGGCCCCTTTCCAAGACATGTTTTTAAGCACAACAAATAATTTATGAATCAGGCAAGCGTTCCCACTGGAACATTCTTTGCAGAGATCACTGGTGGGCATCATATTTTTCTGGCTGTTTGTAAAGTCTTTGCTGTTCTCTCTGGTTAGGATCCAGGGTGAGAGCTGTGCAGCAGGTCCTGTGCCCAGAGGAAGGGACCCCAGCACTCACATCTGCAGCGTTTCCGTAGCACGTCCTGCCGTCCCCCTCGTAGCCCTCTGGGCACACACACTCCCAGCCACGAGAAGAATCAAACTGACAAGTTGCCTTCGAAGCAGAAAGAGAGAGAATTTGTCAGGAGACCACTCCAGCATGGATGGCCTGTGAAACCTCCTACTAGGACCTGTTTGTATATAAGCATAAGCTTACAAAGGAGCTTTTTGCCATCTTCCATGGGTATTCTCACCTTCCTGTAGGACATACTGCATCAGCCCAGGGTACTAACTCCCTCCCCTACACACCATGTACTAAATCTATGGAAATCTAAACCCTTGCTCCACCTCTTTTTGTTTCCTCCCTACATGCCTGAGGTCTTATTCTTTCACCTGACTGTGGCAGATCCATCCTCTGCTCCCCAGAGCTCCTCACCTCATCTCTGTGGCCCACCTGAGGATAGAACTTCAGGGCACAGCAGAGCACATGCAGCTACTGATAAAGCTCATAGATGCCTGGGTAGAGATGCTTGACTTGGGTAAATATCCCAACAGGATAGTGGATCCAAGTTGTAATTGCTGGTAGAAAAACAGCATTTATTTATTCCAGGCTCGAGATAATCCTTCTGTACTGGCAGATTTGGGAGCAGCCCTTGCAGTCTGTCCTCAGCTCATGTACCATACTGGTGTGGTTCACACAGTTTTTGGTGCTTGTAGAACTGCTTGGAAAGTGCTTTCTCAAAAGGAAATTGCAGGCTTGAAATGGCAAATAAATTCTATGGTGTGCGCAGGAGGCGAGGTGTGATATGAATCTGAACACTTTGTTCAGGGAATGATTAATTACTCACCAGATGATGGCATTTTCCATTTTGTTCCAGGCATGAGTTTATGGGTGTGCATTCAATTCCATTCCCCTGAAATCCATCCTTACACTTACAGTCATTCTGTCATTTAAATAAAACACAGCAATTCATTCAAATGATTAAAATAGTGTGCATGTTCTAGACATGGTGAATTAGTTTCTCTGTGTTTCTCTAGCTTGGCATTGAGTTCAGTGGAATGACACTGACTAATATCTGCAGAAGACCTTCATACCTGACATCTACTAATGCACTTTCTAAAAATGTGTTTGCTGCCAGAGCACCACCACATGGAAAGCAGGGAACACTGGGACTGGAATTTAAGGAGACTCTTTTGGTAGACAGCACCATGTGGAAATAACATCATGGCTGTGAGGGAGAGGAGGATTTGGGGAAGAAAACAGGGTGGGAAGCCCAAGCTCTGGCAGAGCAAAATGAAGGTGACACTGAATGTGAGGACCTACCTGACCTGGCCCGATGTGTATGCAGGTGGCGTTCTCGTGGCACCGCGCCGTGGTGGGCAGCAGGCAGTTGTTGATGGCCGAGCAGTCCCTTCCATCGCCTGTCCATCCTGCCTGGCAAAGGCACCTGTGCTCCCCTGGGCCTGTCTGAACACACTCAGCCTAGGGAAGATGCAGAGGCAGCCTTTCAGGGCTCCTAGGGTGTCGGGGTCTTCTCTGCTCTCTAAGATGACCCCAGATGTTGGTGGAAGCTGCTTTTCCCAACCCATCTGTCCAAGAAGGAGTCAGGAGTCTTCTGCTCGTGTTCTCAGTGATGTTTATTGTCTCTTATCTAAAATATTTTCTGNTTTCCCCCTGTACCAAATCCCAAATTTTTTTCCTTTCACCCTCTAAGTACTGCTACTGTGTTTTCTAAACTTTTGTGACTTGTGAATCCTCATATAAGGTTGGTAATTTGTCCCATGGGCTGACAAGCCCCAAGTGTTTTTGGCTTCCTGCCAGGGCCGCCCAGACCCCTGTCTGGGGTTCGGGGCATGGAGAGGAATGTCTTGGATTCTGACACTAGGGGACATCTGGCTTTAGCCATAAGGCTTGTCTAAACTCTGTAGTGGTATCTGAGGAAAGAGCCTGGAACTCAAATGAAAACTGTGACTCTCACTCTCCTGCAGAAGTTTCTGGGCAAACCTTCCTCTTTGCTTGCCTTTTTGTGGGAAAAGCACGTACTTACATTGATATTGCAGCCACCAGGGTTTAAAACAGCACAAGGATCAACTTTGCTGCAGCTCAAGCCATCTCCCTCATAGCCAGGTTTGCAAACACAGCTACAGAGACAAGAGGAGGAAGGAGGCGTTACACGTGACAGGACAGGGCTAAAGTAAAGTGATTGTTTTCCACTGCAACATGCTATTTATAGGCAGCTTAAAATTGGTAGCCTTGGATTCGTGATGCAAGTAGCTCAAGTGTGTACATTATTGGGTTATTTTTTCCAAAATGTTGACTGGGTTAATTGAGTCAAATCAGGGATCCATTCTCTGCACATGAGACAGGGAGTGAAATTTATTCTGAGCTGATGTTATCATTGTGAAGTTGAGCTAACAGCTCTAAAATATTTATGGGCTGGCTATGCTCTCTCTCAGTTACACAGAAGATGGCTCTCTCCCTGAAATGTGTGCAAGACAATGAGCCCTCCTGTTTCCCTGGGTCCTTCCCCAGGATTAACCTATATTGGAGGGAATTACTTAAGCACTCAGGTTCTGCAGCATCCCCCATTGTGCTTTGTGGTGACTCATTCTGGATACACTGCAGCAAGAGGCAAACTTGCTGCACGTGAGGGTGAGCTTGAGGCAAGTGCAGGGCAGCTGAAGCAGTAACAGAGTTTTGTGGCCAGTCCTGGCAGGACTGGGGAACCTGTGCTGAAGTCTGTGATGCTGTGGTGTGCAAAACTTACCTAAGCTGACCAGAGTGAGATTTTCATCCTCAAACTGTTGAGAATTTCATTCTTTTTCAGCAAGGCTTAAACTCCTAAATCACTGAGAGGTGGTTAGAAATAAGAGCTTCCTAAAAGCCTCTGTAGATGTTAGTAGGAAGGGAGGCTTTTAATCAAAGATCAGATCTGTATGCAACTATCAGTGTTAAATATATAAGGTACAGGATATTGAGAACTTGTAATTATTATCTTGCAACTCAAGGCTGATGTGGTGCATGGTTATGCTTATTTGCTGCATGGCAGGGTTGCAGTGGCTGCTGTCTGTGCACTGCTGCCAGGGACTGTTTTGGCCAGGCAAACAGGAAAGAGCTGCAGCACAGTGAATGTTAATTGGATGCAGGCTACTGACTCACCTCACTGTGCCATCGCTGAGCTGGCAGTCTGCATGTGCATGGCAGAGCTGTAGGGAGGGCTCACAGGGAACAATCTGCTTCTCACAGAGTTTCCCTGTGTATCCAGCTCTGCAGGATCCAGGAAGACAGGTCCCATCGCTGTCTATTCGGTTGTCACACTTCCCATAAATGCAGAGGCACTCTGCCAGAGATAAACTACAATGTGCAATTCCACAGTGGAAAAATTGTACTTTTATAGCATTTATACTTTCATGGCATTTCTTATGAATCAGCTCTTCCTATTGTTTTTTCAAGAATCTAAACTTTTGTAGTTTTTAATATCACTTTGATGGGGGACTTGTTTGTTAATCATAGCCATGTCTTTTCAGATGTGTTTTATGGGTAACTATTTAAAACCTGTTGTATTTTTACACTGCTCTTATCAATGAATTTCAAAGTGCTTCAGAGAAGTAGGAGCAAAATGCTATGTCCTAGAGTATTGAAGTTATTCTTGCATGACTTTTGCTGTGCTTTCAGTGACAGGGTAAGCCTTTAAACGTTGAGCCCACAGCTCCTCCAGGTTGCACAGTGCTGGGTACACAGAGCACCAGCACAGACCAGCACATTGCTAGGACTGGGTGCATTAGTGCTGCTGGAGGCACAGCCATGTGCCCAAGGGACACAGCAGGAAAGCTTTGTGCATTCCAAAGAAGTGTCAGTGACTAGTCAAGCAAACACTTGTTACTTTGGTGGGACTGGAGTTTAGGCACGACCACAATTCCTTATGGAATTTGTCTCAGCTTTTGTCCATGTACCTCTGAACCTTCAAGGGAGCTTTGCTTCATGAATGGCAGGCTGTTTCATAACAAAAAAGACTAAAAATGGTTTTGTAGATGAGGAATGTGTGTATGTTTGATGTTGTATATGTATATGAGATGTTGTAGACTCTCAAATGTATTATGGTTTGGCTCAGTAGGATTAAATCTGTCAATGCAGAACTGTAAGCTATAAAATAGATCAGAAACTATTCAGTAAGAGTAGTTAAGTGGCCTAAACCCAACCTGTTTATAGATCTAGCTGTTCTTAGGTTACATATGTTTGTCATTGCAGGCAGAATCTGTTTTGTTTTGGGCAATAGCAGATGGGAACAGAATAGCAAAGATTTTTTTTTCAATTACTTGTGTGAGGGAGACAGAAATCAAAATAACAATGAATTTGTATAAAACAAGCTATGCCCCCTGCAAAAAAAGTCATTTAGAGTATTTACAGTGACTCTTATGATGCGTTCCTTTGAAATAGGAAATGAGAATTCCTCAGGGACATCTTGCTCATCTTCCACAGGGACTGTTTAGCATCCAGTTAACTCCTGCCTGAACACCACTAAGGTCCAAAAGAAGTAGCCCACACTCTTGTGCTGAGGCTGTAGAGCTGCACTTACCTTTGTCACACTGAGGTCCATATTTGCCAGGGTCTGAGCAGAACTGGCAGCTCAAGCCTTGAAATGCCTCGGAGCAAACACAAGTGCCATTTCCATCCAGGCCATCCATACACTGTGATATGGAAGGGAGGTGATTGTTATGGATGAATTCAAACAAATCTTTAACCTAGAAAAGAGCCTACATGCCTGCCCATATTTTGTGACTCTGACAGACTCCCAGGAAGAACACCAGATTTGCTGAAAAAAGTGTTTCAAAGAAAAACTTTCCTTATGCTTTTTCTTTGCTGGTATATATTCTATCTTTCTTTGCAGTTTTTATGTGAGAATAGTGAGCTGGGTCATTACACTGTGCTGTGCAAATTAGAAGCATGAGAATGAACCACTCAGCCTTGCCTGTGTGCTGTGTGTTGGAACCCTAGAAATCTGCAATTTGGACATCTGAGAGGTGACAGATTCATTTTCATTCCTACCTATAACAGAACCTGAAATTCATGGCCATCACTGGACAACAGATGAAGGGGGCAGCCCTTGTGTAGCCCAGCATTTCTGATGTGCAGAAATGCTCCAGGGACTTTTGGGACACAGCTCATCCTTCCCCCCCTGGAGTGCAGGGTGCTGCTGGATGCTCTGCTTACCTGCCCATTCCCTGAGCAGGGTTTGGAGAAACCTCCTGGACACGGTCTGCAGTTAGGGCCAAAGAAGCCTTTGCAACACTTTGGTTCCTGCAAAATAAAGGAAATATCCTCTTTTTCAGTGCTTTAGGGCAGAGGCAGTGCATAAAGACCAAATCTTTGTTGTGTTTTGGCCTTCTGGGAAATGTCTGCATGGATAACTGTCTCTGAAAAGCCTTGTATTGAACCAGAACCAGCTCTGCAATGGCCTTGTTAAAAACCAGGAGGGGTGTTGGCAGTTCAGTAAGGGGATGCACAGACCACCAGATATTGCCCTTGTTCTTATCAGACTCTGTGTTAGAAATCTCCATCCTGCCCCCACTTATGAGCATGCCAGTGGGTATCTGCTCATATTGTGTGCAGTCTCATATTTGCCAGTGGGAGTGAAGAGGAATTAGGATGTGAGCAGTTTCCTTGGAATCTGAGATCAGGAACCTCAGGATGTTTCACCCAGGGAGATGCTGTGACAGCCAGACATTCTGCTTTGATCTTCCTCCTTCCCCTCTGCACCAGGGTGGGATTTAGCCACTATGCAGCTCTGAATGGCCTTTTCAGTTGTATGCTGTTTTATTTGTGCAATGGCTTCTTGACTGGTTTATTTATAAAGAGAAAGAGTATTAGAAAACACTCATTTGCATGTGTGATTCAAGAGAAGCAGGAATTAGCAAACAGCTTGCAAAGTTGACAGTTTTAGACCTATCTGCCTGTCACTAAGTGATGCTCATGAAGTGCAGAAGCCTATTTAGGAGCCTCAGAAGGGTGTAAGAATATCTTAGGGTTAATGGCTTCTGCAAGAACTGGACTTCCCAAGCAGTAGTTGGGGTGTGGTTCTCGTGACTGCTCCCCACTCATTGTTATCCAATATCATGGGAAGTCCTGGGACAGGAGTGGCTGGGACCAGGAGAGGATGAGTTGTCCTGTTCTTCATGGGTGAAGCTGTATGGGAAAATGAATACACCTGGGCTTGGAGCCTTATGTGAAAACTCCTGCATGGCAGAGTATGAGTGTGCTGTTGTCAATAACATATGACAGCTAATCTGGATTTTCACTGATATTTAGCTATGAGATGCTCACCAGCTCCTCTCAGCCTGGTGTTGAAGTGCATGGAAACTACATGGACATATCCAAACACCTCTCAACTCCAAAAGGAAAGTTCACCATGTATAAGAGAATACTTGGAAGACTTTTACATACATTTCACCTTAAGGAGCTGTAATTCTATAGCTTTGCTGTTATATTGCAGGCTCTAGCAGAGCAAATTTTTTGAAAGTTTGGGCATTCAATAATGCACCTCTCTTTGGGAAAGGCTGGAATAAGCACAAGAGGGAAGGATTAGTGTTTCTAAGCTATGTAGATTTCTGTGATACAGTCTTAATACATCAGCATAATTTACCTGAAGAACAGAAAGCACCTTGCTGGTATTGCATTTAAAAATTTTATTGAGTTATGTATTTTTCACTATATGAACTTTCTTTTCATTGTTTCTGACTACTGATTTACAGGACTACTATCAGTGGATTTTTATAAAATGGGGAATAACATTCCCATGGTAGCTAGACTTGAATTTTGTATGTGGAGAAATATGCAGTTAAATTTGCATCTCCTAGCTACAAAGCAGATGGGAGATCTTCAATTCTTCCTGAACCTGTGTCTGCAGACTATTACTTCAGGGAGGATGTTTAATCAAAAGGAAACTTTTAGCAGATGTGAGGTCTATTTTAAACATATTCAATTTGTTAACTCTCAAAGCATTGTCATAGTGATTCGCATTCCTCACATCTCTCCTCTGCTGAAATAGGACTTGCTTCACCTGAGAAGCAAGTAAGAGCTCCTATGAAGTATTCAGGGAATTTTGCAACAGCAAACAAAATAATGCTGAAAGTATCAGATTATTCAGTCATTGTCAAAAAGAGATGAAAGTACCATCTATATTTGTATTTTTATGCAGTCTCCTGTATTCATATGTGGTTCTTTTGCTCTCTATGTTGGCAGAGCAATAACCAAAATGTGAGCATGCCTTCTCCCTGTGCCTTCTCCCTGTGCCTTTTGTACAACTGGTGAGTCTGCTGGGAAATGTCACCTAGGATGGGCTGTGCATCCTGGGGACAGGGAGCCAGTGCATGCTGTAAACAACCTGCACACACAGCCTAGATGGAAACAATAGGGATGTGAAAAGGTGTTACACCAGCTGCTGAGATGCATACTTATGGATGGTGTACCCTGTAAATTTTAAGTACCTCTGTTTTATGACTTCTAAGTGTTACAGCATGAATCTGGAACCAAAGGGCAGCACCAGGGCTATATCTGCTGGCTCTGATTTTTGAAGAATTGTTGTTCATTTCCACCTTCTCCTTTCTTTTCCCATTTTTCCTTCCCTTACTCCTTTCTTTTAATGAACATGAAGCTTCCTCAACAGAAGAAAACAAAGATGTGAATGCACTGGTGTCCTCAACTCAACTCAGTATAATGAGTTAATTAATATTGTCTGAGAATCTAGTAAAGTCTTCATATTTAACTTCAATGAGAATATTTTATTTTTTTCCTGGAAAAACACAGATTAATTGAGTCTAGAATGCAGGCACTGTGAACAGAAATTTGTCTTGTGTATAGGTGGCAAAGAGAAAAATATTCTTTACTTCCACATGGTAGATTCTGTACTCCATTATGATCCAGTGGTACATAGATATTCTTTTGTCTTCACCTTTTAGTTGCTTTTCCTGACTAGCTAATTTATCACCATGTGGTGGTGACAGAGTCTGGCAATTACATTACTGAGGAGATATAAACTCCATTGGCAGTTTTAAAGGTGAATTCTCTACAAGCTCTGCATGCAATAACTTCAGAGTGTGGATAAGGAGTTTGTCAAAGCTATTGTCCTTGTGACTGTCAATGTCTTGTTTTTCAATCAAGTTAGCATAAATCCTAGAGCCAGCATCCATTGTGTTATGTGTCTCTGTTTTGTAGCCATTGAACAGGAGACCATAAAGCTGAATTATGGCACTTCTCCCACAGATTTATCACTGGAGCTGTGGGGAAAGAATCAGGTGCTGTTTTGGATTTAGTAGTCCCTCATGTTGTACAGGACTTGAAGGAATAAAGGACCAGACTTACAAAAGCATTTGTGCAGCAAATAGCTGAGGTACCAATATCACCACTATGCTTTAAAGGTCTGTGGGTCAGATATTTATATTTTGGCAAATACATTTTGATATTATAAAAGCTCTTTTACAAGCTGCATGTCTGAAGCTGACATAGGGTCTTGCTTCTGTGCTTCTGAAAATTCCTGTAGGTGTGCCTTTACCCCTTTAGAACCTAAAAATCTGGCTGATTGTTGTGGGCAATGTTTCCCTCTGTTGATGTTGCTCTCCTTGATGCTCAGTGCCACTTGGTGTCACCTACTCAGTCCTCTTCTCCCCCTGGCATGGTCCCAGCCACATGTACCTGCTCCCTCCTCTTCCTGAGGGTGGGAGTCTGGTCTCTCTCTTCTGCCATGCCCCAGCAGAGGACAGAGAAAAGTGCCCACACCTCTGGGCAAGGTCAGATCTGCCTGTTCTCAGTGGTAGATTGATACACTGCCTTCACACTGGAGTCACTGGAGCACAGAGATCTATCCCTGGGGTGATAAATCTGCCACTGGGGTGATGATCTCTGGGGGAGGGTGGAGCAGGGAGATGGGGTCAGCTGCTCCCTCAGTGCTCTGAGCACCCCTTGTCAGAGATCATCACAACTGGCTGTGGTCACATATCAGGCAGTACTGAGGACCTGTTGTCCCTTCTGTGCTCTTTGTGACATTAAGAATAAGCCCTGCTGTCCTTCAGTTAGGCTCAGGTGCAGCTTTCAGCATTTGGGTGTGGTTACATGGACAAGTATGCATTAGCCCAAAGGTTTCATCTTTAGGGATGCAAAGTTCTTGTAAGTGTGTAGATCTGCCAGTTCCTACAAGGTTTGTGTATTTTAACTCTTTAAATATAAATAGTGTTTTAAATGTAAGTAGTGTTTATTACTCTGCACCAAGCATTCCCATCACCCTCCTGTTGTCTGAGGATGATGGGAATGCTTGGTGCAGAGTAAAAACTGCAAAAGCCATTGCTCCTTTGTGTTTTCCTGGCTAGCAGTGCTCTGCTTAAATCTTGGAATATATAACTAAATTTTTAGCTATGCATGAAGCTTTCAAGGCTGACAGAAGTGCCTAACTTGAATTTGGGGAATAATTTTTGTGACTGACAGCGTTTGTTCTGTCTTTAAATAATTTTTTGTCTGTTGCTTTGGTATAGATTGATGCTGGACATCATTTTTAGGTAGGTTTTTGGTAAGGAATTCAGATTACTGGAGTGTTCTTGGTATGGATTTCTTTTTGCATCAGAGGTTGATGCTTGGAGCTCTGCCTGGTTTGTGATTATATTGCACATACAGCACTTTGTAGTTACTGCCAGAGGTAATAGATCTTTACTGCCAGTGTTTTCTTCATTACATTTTGATGCTGTCCAGCTCTGCTGGGAACCTCTTTGCAGGCTGTGGCTCTGGACTGTTGTAAGCTAAGACATTAAATGTTTTCCTTTTGTACCGGAACTGTTACTGGCCCAGACATGGTCCAGAGGCAGCTCGCTGGAGCTGTGCTCACTCCAAGGGAAAAGCTTGGTCTGACATTCAGCCCTCTGACCAGAAATAGCATCTGAATGTCACCAAGTAAAGGCCTGTACTGTGTTGCCTAAGTGAGCAAGGTTTGTCAGAATCCACCCTTTTAAATAGGAGCAGTTTTGTTTCTGGAGGAAAGCAGGGCTAGGGGAAATTGTCGCTGCTGAAAATGACATATTTCTAATATATAAATATAAATTTATTATGTTAATGTTTTAACTTGCTGTTTCCTTCCCCTGCATATATAGTAGAAATTAAAATATTGGTCTGGAGTAGTTTTCCTGAGAAACAGGGAGTAGTTTTCCCTGAGAACATGACACTTCTGAATTCCCATTACTTGTATGCACAGATGGGATTCAGGAACTGAAGGAAAGAGTTGGACTGGAGAGACAAAGGGTTAATGAAACAACTAGATTTTTTTAATCTGCTATAGAATGTGTTCATATGAGTTCCCTGTTTGCAGTACTGCTAGCCTGGTAGCCATTGGTTGATTTATTTCCAAAAATACCTCTTTCAAATGGATGATAGCAGTAAAGTAAAGAGGAAGCTGGAATGCCTTGTATGGAAGAGTTGGAGATACAGATTCCTTGTGCTTCTCTTACCTTTGTGGCCTGGCTTGTCTCGTCACACCAGTGTGGTAGGATTGGAACAATTGTGGGTGGGATGAGAACACCCTCGAGGATATAAATGCGACCATTTTTTGCAACAATATCTGCTTCTTCCATTTTTTCTCCACTCACCAAGACTTGTCCCTATGAAACAATAAATTATTATTAATAATAAAGTGTTTTTAGCTCCTCAGTTTCTGATGATTTAATTTTAAATGTTTAAAATTGCTTTCTACTCATACTTCTTTTGAATTTGCTATCTAATTTTTATTATGCTTGTTTATGCAAGAAGCACACATATATTGTGTATTTTCTTGAATATTGGTCTTCAACAGAGGTATCTAAAGTTTTTCTGTGAATCTGCCCTGTCAGCCTGTGGAACTGGTGAATAATAGACTGGCCAAAATGAGAAGACTAGTGATGACTTCAGGCACTGATTTCAGTGGGTTTAAGCATGCAGAGGAGGGGGAAAGTGAGAGAGAATCTGGGATCTATTCAAATTCACAGGAGAGAGGAAAAAAAGTATTTTTTTCTACATTTACTCCTGCAACTGCTCTGCTCTTACAAGAATTTTTATAGGTGCATCTCTGCTCCAGGAGAGAAGGAAGGTAACCTAACAGATCAGTTTGGTTTTCCACAAGTACTGACAAATTAACACTTTTAAAAATGTGTTCACTAGGTACATCAGGATCAGAGACTGTAGTATTAAAGAGAGAAAAAAAAATTTTGTGTGCACTGATAAATGTTTAAAATTACTAAAATATGTAATAGAATGATTTAAAATACTTTAAACAGAATTATTTTTTAAATAAGGCAGAGCATGAATGAGGATCATTCCTGGACTATGGATAAGCATAAGGACAAAACCCCTGTAGGCTGTCCTTGTATACCAATAATTTTCTCTGCATCCTTTATAATATTAATGCTAACAGTAGGTGGGAATGAGAAATTGAAAATTCCTGCCTCATTATAGCAAGAAATCCCTCTGCTTATGCCTTTCCCTTATCCCTTTTTTATTCCCCACGTGTGCAAAGTTGCCTCAATCAGAATGAGCTGCTCACAGGTGAGAGCTGTGACTTACAGAGCTGGTCCTGTTAAAGTGAATGAACTGCTTTGCCATGGTCCTGATGTGCTCTATGGAGACAAGGCTGGCAACCTCCAGCTGAAATGAATATAAATTGGTTGAGACAAGTGTAATATCATTACTCTTTTCAAATCCAGACAGATTTCAAAAGAAAGACTTTCTTCAGGGCAAGGAAATTACTATCAATGTGACAATTATTATCAATTGACAAACCAGCTTGTATAACAAAGTGAATGTCATTAAATCATGACTGAGCTTGCTGGTTCCTGCAGGTGAGGACCTTATTGCTCAAAAGAATATTAATTTTTCTCCCAATTATAGCAGTCATTCTCATTAAAGTTAGTACTTTTCTCTAAAAATAGCCCTGTTTGCATTCACAGACCATTGTGGTGGTGCTGGTGCCATGAAGGTACATGCTGTTCTCATGTTCCCTCTGTTCCCACTCTCTGAGCTGGGAGTGACCATGTCAGATTATAGAAACTGAGCCTTTCTTTAAGGATACAGCCACTTCTTTCCTTCCTTCCCCACAACAGAGACTGGGGTAGGGCTGAACTTCCCCCCAGGAAAAACAGGGGGATGCTTAGAGGATGAAAAAACAGCTCTTTCTGAAAAACAGAAAACTGATTTTAGCAGACTAGGCTTAGAAGTGGCTCGATTTGGATGGCAGAAAGTCCTTTTCCTGCTAGCTGTTCCTGCAGTCCTGACAGTGCCCCTGACAGTGGCTCTTGCTCCTGCACTCTGGGCTGGCAAAGCAGCTGTGCTCACCTCAGTGTTGGAGACAATGTGGTATCGGACCAGCTCCAGCAGCTTCCAGGAACCCTGCCAGTGCAGAAGAGAGGCTGCTTTAGCCAAAATGAGCCTCAGAAACCCAGTCTGGCTTGTTGAGTGGATGTGGGGATGAGAACAGCATCACTGGCTGGTGCACCAGGAACCTTGGGTCAGTGGTGGTGCTCAGCTTGTGGCGGGCACCCTGGCATTCCATGCCCTCACCCCTACACCACATTCTCTTTTGATATGGGCCTTCCATGGCATGCATCTGTTTTGGGACAGGCAGGAGGTGCCCAGGGGACAGGATACCAATATTCACCTCCTGGGACCCCACCAGCAGTGATTCCCATCCAGTGTGGCCCTTGTGGCAACTGCTTCCCTTGACTGTTCCCACCAAGGGTGATGCATTCCAGGAGAGGTTTGGGGCTGTGCCACGTGTCTGTCCAGGCTGTGATGTCTGGGAAAAAGCAGAGGACTGGGGGCCTGGTGTGCAGGAACATCATCCCTATATGTGATGGGAGACCTGGATCCTCTTCTTCTCTAGGTGTTGTGTTGATCTTTAATTGTTAGAGATGGCTTTTAACCTTGATCATAGGAGCTAAATTAGATGAACACTGGACAATTCATGTATGAATCTCCTATCTATCTGCTGTATGAGAAAGATTTGCCCTATAGAAAGACTGTACCTCTGCAGAAAGCAGGTAATCCAGAACTTCAGCCTTCATATTACTCAGAGCCTTGTTACTTGGAACAAAGACAGTGTAAGGCTGGTTGTCCTGCTGTAAATCCATTCCTAGGCCAGTTTTCTGTTTTGGTTTAAAAATAAAAGTGAAATTACATATTAATGTTGAAGAACATCTGAAAGGAGCCTGAGGTAATTGCTTTTCTGGATCCTTACCTCTATCAAAGATGTAAATTGGCTGTATCTTCCATCAGCTTGAAGCATTGACATTATAGTTTTCTGAAATAGGATAAAAGTAAGATTTGTTTTAGCTGGGAACATGAAATAAGTGCCAGTTCTTATGAGACATTTCTTGACTTACTGTGTGAGTCTCAGTTGTTACAGATTGAATACATTTCATTTGTGGGGCTGGTGGAGCTTGGAAATGGCTGAGATGGCAGCACTTTTTTCCTGGTGCTATGCTGGTTTATAGTTAGATTTTGTAATTTTCCTGAAATATTGGGTGGTCACAGGAAACACAGCTCTGTGTGTGGGGGGAAAGGGTTTTTATCTCTTCTTCCCCATCAAAAAAAATATAGAGGAGTAAAATATTTGAAAAATGCAACATAAGGAAGGGAACTTTAAAGCAAGCATGATAAACTGGGCACCAAAACCCCAAAGCATTTAAAATCACCATTTTTTTTAATATTAGCCTTTTGCAGGGAGGAATTGAAGCTTTGAATACAAGTCTTGCCTGGTATCTGTACAGATGTCCCTCCTTTTAGTGTGTGATTCTGACATTCAGTGAAATTCACTGATCATGACTGCCAGTTTTCCAAGGAACCCCTCAGATGCAGTGAGAACATCCAAACCCTCCATGGTCCAGCTTGGCAGAAGGGTGAATGTCTATTTTCTGTGGAAACTGTGTCATTACCTTTCACTTTGAATATTGCTTCTGTGAGCTGATGTGCAATGGCTCAGTAGAGTTTGTTGAGTTTCTGTCAGTCATCCTCCTTCAGGTTCACCTCAAGTGAAACTATTTTAAGAGAAAGTTTGACATTGCATGTCTATAACTTATGTCTCACCTCTTTGCTGCTCTCAAATGTTGGCTCCACGTTGTCCATGGCTTTGTCAATAATGTGCAAAATTCCATTGGAAGCAATAATATCTCCCTGCAAAATTTTTCCTTTCCCCCTTCCTCCTTGGATTCTAATCCTTAATTGATTATCCTGAAAGAAGCCAGGCAAAGGATTGTGAATTCTTTGTTATGAAATGACAGCAGAGTGTGTACACAGGTTGAATGTACTCTAACACCCCTTCCTGTTGCTAACACCTAAACAACTTAAATCTGGGGAGGCTAAAGATTGCTTCCACTGCTTATCAAGGAAATGGAAAAAAATTCCTTTGGATCAGGACCATGTTCTTTTGCTTCAGGACAGCAAAATTCAGAAGAGAAACAGAGACAGGCCCTGTGGGGAATTCAGTGTACCTGAAAATGTTGTGGTGACTGCTAGTAATAAAAATCTGCCAGGAAATGATTTAAAATATTGTTGTACTGAAAAGGTCAGCTCCTATAATCTTATGGGACTCCAACCCATTTCCTTATATTCGATGTATATTTGAAACAACAAAATGTTGCTGATTCTGCACTGTACTGAAGCCTTCAGGAAACAAAGGGGGCTCAGACAGCAAGGATATTTTCCTGTTACAAATGGAGTCTGTACTCACTGAACATACAAAATAGATATCTCTGCTCAGCTGCCACTGCTCCACTGCAAAACATGAGAAGTACTTGATTTCAGCCTTCACACAGGCCCAATCTATCAAGAGACACATAATGGACCAAGAACAATAATCCCAGATTATAAAATCTAGTGTATCATCCACAGAGAACAAGTTTATTTTAAACTGTGGGACCAGACTGCCCTGCTGTTTAATGACATTGGATAATCTGGGCTAATGCTGAACTTTGCTATGTATTTCCCATGGTTAATTGCCCTGTGTTGTCTCTCTGCTGAGACTTCCATCTGCTGCCTCGTTCCAAGGCTGCTGATGCTCAGTGGGAGGTGGGATCTGCAGCTCAGCCAGTGCTTGCTCCATGTGAGCAGTGTTCACAAGTTTCCAGCACAAACTCTGTGTTTCTTTCTCCCCTGTCACCTCTTACCTCACCTGGGCTCTCTTATCACCCCTGCCCCCCAGCTCTGTTGGTCATACTTGCAGATTTAGGATCACTTCCTTTTAGCAAACATTTTAGACCAGTCTGTGTTAATCTGCCACATCACTCAGTGCTGATACAAGACTAAAGGTAACTTTTTTTTTGCTGGCTTTAGTGGGAACTTTGATGCCAGTGAGGTTTCAAGTTTGTCTTGAACTCCTTGTAGTATATGGCTGCAGCTGTGGTTTTTCCTAATCCAACAGTTATCTTCACCCTGACGTTCCCTGCAGAAAGAGCTTTCCTGCTCCTGCAGGAGGGAACAGAGAGCACTATTCTTGCTGTGGGAGGCTGAAAGGCCACTTACCTTTTCTCCCTTTGACATCTCTCCTGACTTGCCAGTCAAAGTATATATTACATTAGCATTATTCAAACTACTGGTGTTCAGTTGACCTGCAATAATATGGAGTTTAACGAAGTACTGGGCTTTCTGTTTATTTTTCAGAAGATCCTTTACCTATAAAAGCAGAGGAACAGAGATTTATTTCAATGCAGGTTTTATCTAAAAAAAAATAAAATTATGATGAATGCTTTTTTTGTTCTCTTCAGTTGTTACACTCTGAAATTACATATTTTACCCTGAAGTGAGGTGGTGGAGTCTGAAAAAACTGGAGACCACTCTTGGTTTTGTTTCAGCTCACATTGTACCCTTCTGTCCCTGCATGAGCAGCAGGTGTCTCCAGAATTGTCCTGATATCAGTGGAAGGTGCTACTTACATGTCAGTCTCTTTTTTGTTTTTTCACTAAAGCCATTATTTTTTTATCCCCCTTATGTCAAAGGTGACCTGCAGGCCTTGCTGCTGAAAATTCAGATCTTAGTTCAACCCCTGCTTCAACTGAGTGAAAGGACTTTGAGCACAGTCATGTAAGACAATCCAAAACTTAGCCTGAGGTGTGACAGTGTTCTACCCTAACCCACCAAATTATTTTGTTTTTCTTACAAGTGGGGAAAAATGCAGTTCTGTGGCCCTAGATTTAAATGTGACTGGAAGTGTACTAGAGCAAATTATTTTTATCTGCTGAATCAAAACACAGCACAAATGAGATTTCTGCAGAAGCCAAATCCCCCCAGTGTGAAACCTTTTCTCTTGTTTACTTACATTTGTACCTTTGAGTCCCTTGTTTGTTGGTACAAGCACAGTAAATGGTCCCAGAGTGCTCAGCTGCCATTCATAGGTATTTTCTTATGAGAAGAGGGAACAAAAAAAGTTTAAATGCCTATTGAAAACCTCATTTGCCAAAGGGACTGTGCAAAGCTGTGAAGGGAGAATAAGCAATAATAGTATCTGGTTATTAACTACTAATTTAAGATTCTAAAATACAAACCATTAGAAGATGAGAGACAGATGGGATGTGAAATCCAGGTGCTGCTGCATATTTGACACAAAATGAGGCAAAACATTCAGGATGCTTCTGGCAGCCTGGATTCTGTGGCATGCAGGCCAGAGCAAGGACACAAAACCAGCAGCTTCTTTGGGGATGTGTCCTTACAGGAAGACAGCCTTCTGATTTAAATCAATTCTGTCTCTATGGGGTGAGAAATATGCTGCTGATAACCTGCTGGTACTGCAAATATCAGCAAACACATGACTGGTAATCAAAACTAGATGCACTGAAAGTTAATTAGAATTCATTTACTACCCAGAGGCTACTTCTGTATCCAAGACAGCAGCATGAGAGACCACTGGTTCTGCAGCTGAAGGCATTAAATATTTCTGAGATTCAGCTCTTTTTCTAGAGGTATAAAATCAGAACTGAAAAAATCTTTATAGTTGTTACAGGTGTATTGTACAGAGAATGTATCTCAAAATTAATATGCTGTCCTACAAAACATCTATAAATTCTTAACTTTTGAAAGACATCAGTGTGGAGTGAACATTTAACTGAAGTCTAAGTTAACCTGTGTGGTTATTGTGTCTTTGCAGCTTCTGACTAGTAGATCATATGGCATGTTTATGTTCAAAACCTAACCAAAGAACATAAAATCTGGGTTGTTGTTTACTCAGCCTGCTGGGCACTTTTCAGACATGTGAGGAGAAATGCATAGAGAACCTGCAACTCAAGTCTCAGTGCTGAGGCAATGGATATTGTTCTTCAGTGCTGAGTATGAAAGTCACTGCTAGGTTTTGACCTTGGCCAGCTGTGGGGGATTCTTATTCCTTCTGTTCAGGAATTCATGGTCTTTATTTTAATTGCTGGGCTTTGTGAGACTGAGCAAATGATTTTAAACGGGAGGATTTCCCCCCCCACATTTACAAGTTTAAGTCAAAGATCCAGTTCAATTCTAGCAGTGTTTGTTCATAGCTCAAATTTTTGGCTGTAGAGAAGATGATGAAGGCTGTTAGGTTGTTCAGCTCACAAGGTAACTGGGAATGCCAGTGTTTTTGATGGACTAGTGTGTGTCATTGTAGACCAAATCTCATTTGACCAAAACAGTGGGGGCAGGGAGAAGAAGTGGGGTAATCCCACTTGTTACACTGTGGGGCAAAATCCACTGGTGATGTTAAATGATGTGTGGGGGGTTGTGGAACAAGTTTAGCACTTCTGCCTGGAAGGTCTTGCAGTCTGCATTCATGGTGTGAGAAGCAGAGCAGCTTGAGATGGTCTGAGGGACTTTACAGTGGGTACCACGTGTGCTGTGTCATGCTGTGGGTGGCACTTCCCTGTAGCAGGGGCTGTTGGGGGAAGACAGGGCAGGATCAGCCCCCTGGGCTCTGCTTGTGTGCAGTTACTCACCCATGAGCAAGAGGCTGGATGTCAGCTTGCCCTGCCACTGTCCTCCCACTTCTGCATTCAGCTCTCGGAGGCGCTCCATGATGTTCCCGTAGCACACAAACCCGTTCCCCACGGAGCCCCCCTGGCACGTGCACCTGTGAAGGGATTGGGATTTTACCTGTGGCTCTCAATAAGCTGGCACCAGGTGTTACCTATTGCTCCTCTGAAGGCATTTTCAGGAAGCACCAGTGCCCTGTAGTTAATTCTTTGCTTCAGCATGAAGCAAAAAATGCTGTGGAGTGTGTCAGTGTGTGGGGCAGCCTGAGGCTGCTTGCCTGGTGTGGTGGGCTCCTGTTAGCTGGGCCAGGAGACAGCACTGTCTGTCTTGCAGGACCTTTGAAGAGAGGCTTTGTGCAGCCTCTGGTCCCAAAATGTTGTGGCTGCTGGAGCCCAGAAATCCACTGAACCTGCCCTGTCTGTGGGTGAGGAGAGAGCAGAGCAATGAGAATATTTTAGTGACTCTTGCAGCAGGGAGTCTTTTTGTGAAGAGCTCACTCATGACATGGGATTTGGCAGAATAAATGGTAGTTAAGGGAGGTGATAGCAGCTCATCAGTCCTTGGAATAGCTGCATTGGTTTTGTAGAATTGGTTTTTTCCTTTCAACAAAGCAAAGTGGTGGTTTGTTACCCTGCCCTTCAAGTAATGCCACCATTTTGGGCATTAATACTTGTACTTTTAACATTATTTTCTGCTGCAGCACAAAATCTCATGCTTTCTCAGACATATGTGTTACTGCTGTCCCTCTTCTGGAAATAGCATCTCCTATGTAACACCCTGTCTGTCTCCTGGGGGCTCCAGCCTGTGAGAGGTGCCAGTGATGTGTGCCTGACCCAGAACTCTGGGTGCCTAAAGCAGTCTCAGGTCACAGTGCCCATGAGATGGACAGACAGACACTGGATTTAATAGTACCCTTCCCAATTAAGTCTGCAGCATGTTCAATATTCATATAAGCTCTGTCCACAATGGTTCATCTCTCTGGATATTTTTTCCTAATGGAATCACTAGAGAGGGAACATCACATCAGCAAAAGATGCCCTTTCTATAATTACTCATTTGCATGTGCTGCTTGTTAAAAACACACACCTGCCACTAACACCCCCCAGCAGTATCAGCCAGATGCCAGACCCTCTCCTTTTTCCCATGTATGGTCTCTGCTGCAGCTGTTTCTCTAGTGAGAGCAATATTATCTAAAGTCCCCACAAGTCCCTGCAATCTGGGGAGTTGCACACAGGCTCAGAGGAGTGTTGAGATTTTGGCCAAGAGTCTCAAGCTTTGACTCTGATCCTGGGTAAAAATGGCAGTCTAAAAGCAATCTAAATTTTTAGGATGCTATTCTGGGGGTGAATCCACTTCTTTCTAAGGGGATCTCTTGAGCAGAGAGAGCATGACTGTGGAGCCTGGATGAAGGGTTTACAGCTGGGAGAGAGGAACAGCTGCTCCTTGGGAACTGATCCATTTTTTCTGGTGGGGCAAATATTGCTGAATTGCTGTAGGTAGCTCCCTTCCACTTCTGAACAGAGAAGAAAACAACTGAGGCTTCAAAGGAGCTGAGAAATAGCAAAGTAGAAAAAAGGAACTACCCTTGAAATATGGCACAAATCAGATCCAGGTTTCAGAATAAAGCTCTCCTCTGTTTTTCACCCAATGTTCATAAAGAAGCAGGTGTTTAAACATAATAACTTTTCTGGCTATAATTTCTGGGGGCACAGTGAACTGCAGAAATGCCTGCATAGTTTGAAACTTCTGTCCTGAGGACAATATTGCTCATAACTGAGCGGGCTTCCAAGTAACACAGTTTGGATTTGTGTGCCAAAGGAAAGCATTGAGCAATTACGGATTAGCACCTATTGCATGGGATTGAGCCCTTCAACCTGTGTGCTTCCTCACTCCTTCTGCTGAAGGAATCTGCTTCCTGTGGCTGGGCATGGGGAATTCAGCAGGATTGGGAAGGATGGGAACTGTCACCACATCAGCTTACTCAGGGAAGAAAAACTCTATCTCTCTGGAAGAGGAGAGCTCAGCTTTCTGTCTCCATTTTACCAAAACCCTCTGTAATAGAGTTTTGTTTTATGAAGCTACTAATTTCTACATTGAAGACCCAGAGGGAAAATAAGAGTGGCATTAAGAGAAAATAATAGAGTTTAACTGACAGTTGGGAAACCAGAGAGGTTATGATCTAATATGCAGTGTAATTCTGCACTGGTTGGAGCTTCATAGCTCCTGGACAAGGCTGAACATGATTACGGTGCTGAAGCAACACCAGAGAAAGTGTCAGCATTCATTCAGGAAAAATCTACATGGGAACATAAGACAAAGGCAATTGTGATTTTTGAGGAGGTTGCTATGTTATATTCACAAATCAGATGTTTGGGTTTTTTACATCTTTGCCTGTATGAGAGATTTATTCCTATACAAGTAATTTGGTTCTGGAGAAAGTAGAACTGTCTGTGTGAGGAAAGCTAATAGCACAACAGTATCCTTAAGAAAAACCAAACCAGAAATAGAAAGGAAACAATGCAGTTTTGTGGCCTCTGTTATAGCTTTGTGCTTCAGAAAACAAACAAACACAACCAAAGAAACCCTCTCAAATACATTTAAAATCTGAGATGCAGCCAAAATACCGTCTGTCACTTACCAGAACCTATTTTTTCTGCCCACATTTACAAATTAATGCTTTTCTTTTTAAAGTTCCTCTTTCATAAATGGATTTTCCTTAGCTCAAGTTTTATTTCAATTCTACTCCATTCTTCTGTACGTTTATTTGCCATTAAATATCATTAAATGAATGATGTGCAGAGAATTTTTATTGTTCTTTTCCATCCCCAGAAATAAATATTTAATTTTCCCATTTTAAGATTCTCAAAACTTTCTCAGCTTTCAAAAATTTGTTTTACAATGGTGAAACAATGACTAATTAGGAAAAAAAGCTCCTGATTTTGAATTTTATTTCAAAATTTCAACTGCTGTTGTGCAGTATGGTAATACTCTATACTAAGTGTTGTGTGAGTCTGTAGTAAGCAGTTTGAGAAACACACTGTGCTGTAGAAGAGAGTCAGGGGATATTTTAGATAAATTTGTTTGAAATGCACAATAGCTGATGCAGAAGTGATGCTGGTATTAGCCTGCCAGGATGGCACAAGGACTGGCAATGAGAACACTCTCCTGAGTGAATGCTTTCTGTCTGTGGATCTAGGTGATAATTTGTTCCTAACTTACAATGAATGGTCTGTATTGTCCTTCATGTTCAAGCTCTCAGCTCCCAAAAACTGATATTTCAGGCACAGCTCTTTAATCCAGTACCTGCCATCCAGTACCACTGGGCTATAGAAACACGTAAACCAAATTCTGTGGTTTAAGAGAGCTTTGTAGAGTTTAGTGCCATCTGTGCCTTATTTCTGTACAGGTAAAGCCAGGTCTGCCAGAGGTTTTGCAGTTTCCCACCTGCTTGACTCAAGGTTTTAAGGAATCTGCTGGGGTTGGTGTTGCTTTCACAGCTTGGGGGGCAGATTCCCTGGTTGAATCTGTATTAGTATACTCAGAAGAGACAGGGCTCCAGTGCTATCCCATAATTAATGCTGATTAATTTTCAGCATGCTGCCTGGCGTGTTTCTGGCCCACACCAAGGGGCGTTTTCCCTGGAAGTGCCCAGGCACAGTTGAAGGGAGAGCATGTGCCAGGGACTGCTGCCAAGAGGCAGTTACTCTGCTTTGGAAGGGACTTCAGCTGTGAGACAGACAATGCTGCTTGCCCTGAGGAAGAGAAAAGAGGTTTTGGTGCCTTTTATTTACTAGTGTAGAAATGACCTCTGAGCACTTTAAAAATAAAACTTAATAGGTATTAGCAAATGGCCTGATGAAATCTATCACTGTGTTAATTGGCTGACCCTAACCCCATTAAATCTTGTGATTTGTCCTTGATAAAGAAGCCATTAAAGATAACTTCAGGAGGTGTCCATCCACAGGATTTGTTTAGCAGCCCATTTACTAGGGAAGGAGGGAGAAACTGTGGGAAAATTTCATAAGCAAAAAGGACTCACGTAATCTGTCCCGGTGCAACTGTTAAGCATTTGGCTTTTTTGTGGCAGGTGTTGTTCGTTTCACACTTGTCCATCATGCTGCAGCCTTTCCCAGGTACAAAGTTGGTATAATGCTCCTTGCATTCACAGTGGGACTAAATTAGAAGGATGTGAGAGGGGAGAGAAAATTAGCTGTGCACAAATTGTGGATTTCAGCGTAATTTCTGGAACTAGGGCTTGAACACTGTGTCTTAGTTAATCACCTGGTGAGTTGAGACACAAATATAAAGCTTATACTTGTACACACCAGCCTGTGTTTCAGCCATGAGCACTTCACTGAGACATGACCAGGAACTGCAAAAGAACCCTGAATGATCAAGTTCCTTTTTGGCTCTTCAGGGTGTCCAAGCAAACCAGGCCTTTTGAAGCCTTGCTTTTTTGATAGTGCAAGTTTTATGCACAGAAATTGGAGCCAGTTCCCAACATCATTAATAATATGCAGTCTTTATAAAGTGCTGTTCATTGATTGTTTTCAAAGACTCAGATTGCTTCTTTCCTAAATAAACTAAATTTAGACATGTATATGTGATACCAGTATAAGGACCCAACTGGTCCTACAAGTCCCCTGTGGTCAGAGAGACAAAATTTAACTGGGAGAAGTTTTATTTCAATGCCTCCATTTTGGGGAGGCAAATCAGAGCCAAAATAGTCCCAGAAAAAACAACACTATTGCCATTCCTATTTTCGGATGGGAGCTAAAAGGACTCCCTCCTGGTCAACAGCAGGGCTTATGGTAAAGCTAGGAATAGTGTTTGATTTCCTTGGGAGCTGTTCCATACCCTCATGGCTTCTTTTTGGAGAGAAAGCATTATTTCTTGGGCAGTTACACTGACCTTTCCTGGGCCATCATAGATGCAGGTGCTGGACTGTGCAGGGCAGTTCCCATGTTCTGCCTGACAAGGGTCTATGGGCAGGCAGATTTGACCATCCCCTGTGTAACCTTCTCCACAGGTGCATTTGTGCTGGTTTGGCCCGAGGTAAACGCAGTCGGCATGAGGATCACAGACCTTTTTGGAGCACGGGTTGATAGCTTGTGAAAAAAGAGGTGAAGTAAATGAATCATTGCCCACAGATCTAAAATTAAAGACAAGGATTTACCAGAGCACCTCCGTGCCAAACAAAGCCTGGGCAGACTAAACTTTTCATAACAGCCAAGTCTGAAGTATTGTGGCCTAATGGGAATGGAAGGGAGGAATGTGTTTATGCTAACATAGCAACCAACTGTTTGCTTTTGAGCAGAAATGATCTCTTAACTTGGCAAATTGAGTTATAAACAGATTAAAGCATGGAACGTGCTCATTAAAATATCACAACTATTTCCTTGTTCTCTGGTGGATTTTAACTAGAGAAGGTCAGGTGGGGGGTACGAGGTCTGTGCAAGCTTCAAGCACATGTTGGATCAGTTGGAAAATATTTCTCAATACAATAGGCCTTGGCTGTTTTCTTTCCTGTAGTTAAACAATAAAATGTCATCGGTTCAGCTGTATGGAAAACTGTCCAGCAAGTGCTTCAGTCTTCCACACTCTTCTGCTTTCAGGATGGCACTAGAAGCTCACTAGTTGTTTCCATGAACCATTTTTTGAGGCAATAGCATTGCTTGTTCTTTTTCAAAATCAAGCAGTGCTTGGAGAGCATCTTCTCACACCTTTGTGTCCAGGTTAGGTTATGGTTAAGCAAAAGTTGTATCTAGATTACATGCTCTGGAAACCCCTAAAAATGGTGCTTCTCACTGTTTTCTCCTCTTTTCTCCCTTTATTTCCCCTCAGCTGTGACTGATCTGAGCTAACCTCTTCTAATTCTGCTGGAATCTGTGCTTCCAGCATCAGATTAAACAATATTCTTTGTTGCAATTGGTCTAGAAAGAAGGACTGGTACCATAAGACATAAAGTGAGTAGGGAAAAGAAAATCTGGACTCTTATACAGTTGATTTGGGCATTCAATGGCAAGTTGAGAAGTCTATAAAGACACTTCTAAGGTAGAGTTTACCTCTAGCTGAGATGCTATTGGCTTTGTTTCATGAAAAACAGGAAAGCTAAAATGGACTTAACTTGCCTGTAGAGTTTGTGCTTGCTGATGGAACTGAGCTGTCACATGATGGATGCTGAAAAAATATAAGCCCTTGGTTGCTGTTGTTATGGAAGCAAGCTTTGAGGCTGAACTGTACCAAGCAGAGGGATATGACAGCAGTGGATTTGTAAGCACTGATGACCCAGTACCCACCTTATGTGTTTCAAGGGAGTTGACTAGCTTTAGTCTGATTGCATGGACTGTAGTTTGTTAGCAATTGGATGGATGGGCCTCTGAAGCACATTTTAGGATTTTGTTTCATCCTCAAGGAATCTAGATTGCGCTTTGGGATATGAACCCAAGAAAAATTAGATGATGAAATATGGCTCAAAAGCACATTCCCTCTCTGAACTATAACACTAATGGTGGTGCATTGAAAGAGCTGGGGCAGACATGGAGATGACTCACGTTCACATCGTGTGCTGTCCCCGTGGAAGCTGGGCAGGCAGGTGCACTGCAGCCGTGCTCCCTCCTCCCCTGAGGCAGCACACCTGGAGTGAGCAGGGCAGCGCAGCGCCTCGCACTCGGCTATGGCTGCGGGACAGAGGGGCACAGGTTAAGCTCTGCCTGCACGCTGCCAGGCTTTGAGCTTCAGCCTGTGTCTGGTTGCTCTTGCATGACTGACCTGAAACCAGTTCATCCTCACCAATTCCACCTGAAGCACAGCTGTTGGATACATCTCCTATGGAAAACGCTACTTACGCTGGTCACAGCGGAGCCCTTTGTATCCAGACAAGCAAGTGCAGCTTCCATCCCCTGCAATTCCACTGCGGCACACTCCATGAACGCAGTCACAAACTACAGGGAGAAATGGATTTGATTTGCTGAGCAAGGATGGTGTTTGGAAAGCCACTGTTAGTGGTTACTCATAGCAAGGTGTGTCCTAGCCAGCAGCTTTGGCCAAACCAAGCTCTGACCCAAGTGCTGAATTTAAGGCTTCCCTTACTGGGGTGATCAGTACTTGCAGTTGCACATGTCAGTAAATAAGACCTGAATTTTTGAAGGCTGTTAAGAGTCTGGAGTCTGAAAATCTGCAGAACACACACTGTTAACACCAAGCTGACTTGTTGCTAATGCCATAAAACTTGCAAAATTTGACAAACAATCTGAAGCCAAAATTGGATATTATTTGTAACATAGACCTCTCTAGTAACAGTTAACCTATTTCTTGTTTTTGATCCAACTCTGTATCTCTCAAGAAGAGATGAGTTTTATGACTTTTTTCTCCTTCCTAAACAGAATTTATTAAATTTATTAATACATTTTAAAATTTATTTATTAAAAGCATAATTAATCACTATAGAGGTCTCAGACTTCTCTCTTCCTATAGTCTCTAATTTCTAGTTGCATTCTGGTTATAAACCCAGTGACAATATGCACACAAGATGAGGCATTCACAGTCCAGGTGACTAAGAGACCTTTTAAAAATAATTTTTGAAGCCTTAAGTATTCTGCAAAAGCTTTATAGTTATAACTGTTTGAATTATGGCAATGATGCTTTTTAAAAAGGACATTTAGAGTTACACTTGGAAAAGTCCAAAAGTGGTAAAAAATTATATTGACTGACTTCATGTTTAAGTTGCAGTGATGTAGCATATCCTCTTCCCCTTAAAAACATAGCTTGTGTTCATGCAAATCACCTGCATGAATTAATTAATTAATAATTTCCTACCTATGTTAATAGTCATAATAGAAAAAACCAGGAATGTCTAAGGTATTACTGAAAAGCAGTTAGTCACAAATGAACATTGTTTATATTTTATTTATTTTAGAGCACTTGGAGGAGCTCAAATATCTGACAGCTGGAGTGTAAAATATTGCTTAAATTAATATGTAATTGAATCCTCCAGTAACTTCTTGGAAAATAATTACATATGATATTAAATTCATTCAAGTACCCTATTTTCATGAAAATGCTGGCTCAGTTACATTTCTATGTATCAACACTGGCATCCAGTGGACAGCTGGTGGAAAAAGGGCCTTTGAGCCAGTAGTGGTTTAGAATTAGTGTAGAAAGGCTGACACAGATTATTTAAATTGAGACCATTTGAGACTCCTCAAAAGTAACATTATGTAGATCTTGAGGGAAGAAAAGGAGTTTTACTTTGAGATAAGCAACTATTACTGCTTAAGAATAAGACTTTGAATTTTTTTTCAGGCAGTTTTCTGGTTTTTCAGTGTAATTTTCAGCAAGGGTCAGGAAATTAAAATAGTAGAAACCATTAAGAAGTAGGCAAAAGTGGAAAATGTTATATGCATTTATACACTTGTGATACATAAACATTTTAAAAGGTGTACATGCTCTTTTGACTTCTACTTCTGAAGGATGTATGGCTAATCAGTGAATTCATCAACCACCCAAGCCCCAAAACTAAAGTAAACACATCCTTTTTCACACTTTTGACAGCATTGTTTATCTCCCTGGCACAGGATAGAGCAAAGAGCTCTCTTTCCTTTCCCCATTGTGTTCTCTGAGGCAGACAGCAGCTCTTACTGGGAGCTCTTTGGGCCCTCTCCCCGTTTCACTGAGGTTTCTAAGAGTCTGAATACAGCTTTCACTCCCTTCTTTTCCCTAATCAAATAAAGCAAGTTCAAATTTACCTGATGTGCAGTCAGGACCGAATAAATTGTCTTCAGCACATTTTTCACAGGCTGTCCCACCAAATCCTTTCTGTGAATTACACAATGGAAATCAAAATTTAAGTTTCTCATCTATCTCTATACAGATAAATATATGCTTAGCAGGCTGAAAACAACATCTTTTGCTGCCAAAAGAAAATAACATGACAGTTTCAATCAATAGCTACCACAATCTAGAAAACATTGTCTTTTGAACAATCTTGCCCCCACATATTTTTAAAAAATACTTTGTAGATCTTCAAATCAGATGTTCTAAATAACAAGGTAACAATAAAGTAAAATAATCAAGCCTAATGTCCAAATCAGGCTTACAAGTGTTAGGTTGTATTTTCTGGCTGCTTCTACCTCTGATTTTTTTTTTTTTTTCATATGTCCCCAGAAGAGTAATTTTGATGTAAAGTAAGGATGAACCACTAGAGGGGGAGGTAAAAAGGATTAATTTGATTTTTTTTATTAAAAATCTATTTGCCTAAGGTTAAGCACTAGACCTTGCACTTTCAGCAAAGGAACAATGTATGGAGAGTATAGCCCCATGTATAAGTACTTTCTATTTAGGGCAAAAAAATCACAAGTAATAAAATAATTTAAAAAAGGGAGGAACTCAAAACACCAGTCTCAGAAAGGCAAGGTGAAAGAACTTCTTAATAATTCCACCCAAACATGCTGAAGTCTGGAGAAATAATAGTGAGAAGATTAATGCAACCCAAGCGAAAAATAAACTCCAAGCTGATCACCACTTCTGTTTCTGGAATATTTTTCCTTTAATGTATTTATAGAGTGGAACATACCTTACTCCTTAGGACAGCTTACATGCTATTGTTGTATTTGTTTTTCATTTAAAAGAAAGGACATACCTGACAGGTGCATGTTCCATTCCCAGCTATGCCCTGCGAGCAGCGTCCTCTCCCGTTGCACGGTGCTGCAGCTCCTCCTGGACATGCTGGAAATGACCATGTTTGAGCCATCAGCCACCTTGCTCTGACCCTTGTGCTCCCCTTGCACTGCAGGTCACCACCTTGGCAGCTGCAGGGGTTTGGGCCAAACAGGGACTCTGGGGCACAACTGCTGTTTTGCAGCTGCCTGAATCTCTTCTCTAGAGTCTTAGCATCAGCAGACACCATCACCCTCTCCTGTCTGGGAAATTAGGCTAGTGGCTGTAGTCAAAGGATTGAGCAAAAATTGATTCTCTTATTCTGAAGTACCATATGGTGATGTTCCTGCTGATCTACCTCTATGGTGTCTGCCACACCCTAAGCTGTTGGCTTTTCTGGTATAAGTGGAGCATGCCTGACCACTCCTGTGTGTTGATGTAACTCTGGTGGATTGATAATTTGCTCTCAGGATTTCATTTGATGCTAAGTCAGGGTTTAATAAGGCTTTTTTTCCTCCCACCAAAAATTGCATTTTCTTTGGGTGGGAAATTTTTCCTTTTCCCTGCTACCTTCATAAGACTGTGATAATTGATTCAAATATTCTTGGAAATTGAAATATCTAGATATCTCACAACCAAGTCCTGTCCAAGGGGCTGTGGTCACTAACCAAGCTTGTGTGCCAAAGGTGTGTTAAGCTCTTCAGTGCCTCTGATGCTAAAACCATGGTTACAGGCAGCAGTATAGAAGGTGAGACAGTCTGAACAAAAACCCCAGTCAGCAGGATGAGATAAGAAAAAATTACCATATTTATAATAAAAATAGTCTAATTATTTTGTCTGAAAGGTTTCAAGATTCAAATCTTTACTGAAAGATTGCCCACATGAAATGTATATTACAGTGGTGTTAAGTCAGATCATTCTGTCAGGTTTTCTCTCCTATAGGGATACCCTTATTTTTCACAGTTGTCCTGCCCCTCCTTGGAAATGATGTATTAACTCTGTTCCATAAGCCTTTCCTTCCTGTAATTAGGACTCCCATTAGGTACCATAATTTTGATGCAGGTGGTATCTAAATGTATCAAACTCCTACTGACATCACAGGTACTCTGCTGTACCTTGCTATTAGATTTATTACTTATAAAGAGTCTCAGAGTTTGTTCTGTGTGGGTGGAGATGGGCAGCACTGGATTTATGCTACCCCCACCTAAGTTAATCCTGATTTAGAGTATTTAGGTAATGTGGAAGTTTTAGTAAAAATGAATTTGATTTGGGCAGAGTGATGAGCAAATAAGTGGATGTGCACATGTGTACACTTAATTCCACTAAAAGCTATGGCTTTATATCAGTTGTTAAAATTTCTTAATTTATTCCTTAATGTAGTCTGAGGTCTATTGCTTCTGTGTAAGCTTCTTTTGAAAAACCAATACATTTAAAGATGAAAATTTAAGTGCTGAAAATTTAAATCTCATACATACTGAAATAATAAGATGTTTTAAGAATTTTGGTTCAATAACTACAAATGACAGAAATTAATAAACACATATCTTTTAATCCTTAAAGTGGCTTTTAATGAATCTTGTTTTCTGGCTACTGTATGACAGCCACATCTTAAAGATTCATGGCAACTGTTTAATATTTGCACAGAATGGAAAAATATATATTTGCATTGATGCTTTTATTGAATGTGCAAGCATAGAGAAAACTCAGAGTTCATGGTATAATTCCTATGAATAGTTACTTTAAAATTGTTGACAAAACAGGTTTTATTTTTGCCGCTGGCATTCATTACACTCCTTGTCTTCACTACATCTTGTCTCTTGTTTTGATACCAGCACCAAGGGACAGCTTTATCAGCAGTGGGGTAAATTACCATACTGCTGAACAAGTTTGGCCAGGCAGATAAAGGACTTCCTGCAAGCAGCAGGGCCACAGGAGACAGTGCTGGGACACTGGAGCAGTGCTGGCACAGTCCCCTGCTGCCACCCTGGGGAGAGGCCAGACCTTTGCTTTTATTGAGGATGCTTATTGAAAAGCAGTAAGAAAGAGATGCTCTTGCTTATCTCTTAACAGCTGTCAGAGTGTGAAGGCCAAATCTTTGAATCTAGGCCAAAAGAACCTAAATCTATCAGCATTTTTTCCCTTCATGAACTTAAATTCAGCACTTTCCAAGTGTTATCAAATAGAGCCTCTTAAAATATTTCTCTTCACCTGACTCCTGTGAGGCTGAAGCAGTGAGCAGTACTTGAAGTATTTTGAACCATATAATTTGATAGCATTAAATTTAGTATCTTTCCTCTTGGTCTTTATTTTTTCTTTAAACATTCCCCCCCCTTTATTCTTACAGTCCTTTCTACTCAGTTGGTCATACCATACACCTTTCATTTGGTACCCAGGATTTTCTTAGGCACCATGGAAATATTTTCCCAGGATGGAAACCTGTGCTGGTGTAGGGAGCAGCTCCTGCTGCACCTGAGCTCCCCCAGCTGTAGTACCTGTGGCTGGATGATACTGGCAGTGTTGAAAGGCTCTGCTCTTTCCCCCTGGACCTTTTCTGATCCTGTGCTTTTCTCTTCTGCCTTTATGACTTTTTACAGAGGGATTGGCGTGCTGCTGAATGGCTTGGTGTGCCTCATGGGGAGGGAATGGGACAAAACATCTTTCATTCACACTGTGTGTTTCAGCATGTGCTATCATTTAAGGAAGTCAGAGTGCTGTTTAAGACCTAATTTTGTCCTTGCCATCAGATGATAAATGCAAAGCAAACCCCTAGTCAGGGATTTTTGCCCAGCCTCAGGAAGGACCGTCTTTCCTCCAAATATTTCAACTTGTGCCGTATTCTATTACGGAGGTTGTGATAACGTGGAGATAACTATTTTTTTCCCTCTAAATGAAAGCAGAAACAATGCTGAGACCTTGATTCTTTTCTTTTTGGGGTCAGGAAGTTTGTCCAAAGGAAGAGAGGGCTTCCTTGCCTTGGCAGCCTCCTTCACACAGTGGTGCAGGCAGGGCTCTGACTCTGGGGCAGGGGAGCCTGCCCCTCTCCAGAAGTACTGATGTCCCTTGTGTGGCTGTCCAGAGCACCCTGATAATGGCAGGATGAGCTCTTGGGCTGCATTTGGAGGTGGGGAGGTTAAACCACCACCCAAATCACTCTCTTTAGAAGACATGACCACACACTGTGCACTCAGCTCTTTGCCTGGCTTTTCTCTTGAAGTTGCTGTGAGCTGCAGTTGGACTGCTTTCCTTTAGTAGATAAATGCCTGGTGTTTAAACTATTTACTTTCAGTAGATAAATGACTGGTGTTTAAATAATACCTTGGGCTAAAATTATGATTTTTTAAAAATCTGTTTTGTGGACAAGGGACTTCACAGACGTTGAAACAGACCTTGAGGCCGTTAACTAAAGGAGGAAACACTCTGGCTGGGCAGGGAAACTTCCTCTGTGGGTCTGGATGCCCATCTTGGTAGCCTGAGATTTGATGCATTTGTGGAGATGCTGAAAAGCTTTTCCTGAGGAAAGGGCAGCAGGAGGGGAGGCACTCCTGATTCCCTTGCTTCAGTAATGGCCTTCAGCACTCACAGGCAGTTCAAGAAAGTTTCAAGTTGAGCTAAAAGAAAAGATCCTCCTTGCATCACAAAATCAAGAATTAAAGAGATTTGGAAGTATTTCAGATGCAAATGAGGGTGGTTTTGACCTAAAATGAAACATTTAATTAGTGGTTTCAAAATCTGAATTTTTAAAGTCCATTTTGGGGATCCTCCTGAATGAAATAATTTTGCAGGCATCGACTGCAATGATTTGTTTTGAAAATCTCAAAATCTAGGAGATGTTTTGAGGCTCTTTACATTTTTCTATGAATTTTTCTTTGAAAATGAAAATTTGAATACCTGTCTTTCTTCAAATCCCTTAAGTTTTAGCTGAAAACTGCTATTTATTTCTACTTTTATAACAAGCTCTGAGAAGCAAACTTCTCACAGCAATAGTTTCTGAAAAGAAGAAAAGTTGATGCTTTGTTTCTATTCAAATTCTATATGAAAATAAACCCCCAAAGGCCAAAACAACTCACCCATGCAGTCTGGGCCCCAGTGTCCCTGGCAGCACTCAGGTTGTTCAAATTCCTTCACACAACGGTGCCGACAGCCCGGAAAAGAAAGTGTGTGTGTTTTCACTTCCAGGTAATACCTGTGGAAAAAAAAGTTAGAGCTGCTTTAAAGTACTTAAAAGCCTCCTGTGGGGAAAAATGAAATTCTTGAGTTCTCCTCCTTTCAGTGGCAGACAAGAGAACTTTAAGCTTGGTTGCATTGATCTACCTTTTTTTACTTCTTCATTAAAACATGCATTGAATGTCAAGGTCTAAAAAAATCCTTGGAGCTGTTTCTTTTGAACAGTGTATTTATCTTCCCACCCCAGCCTAAATACAGCACATTTCTCTAATTTTTGATTTGAAACAGTATTTTAAAAATTGTTTAATATCAAGGTTCTTTAAATTCTAAGTAATAGCAAAATGGTTAAATTTTCTCTAAAATACTGAGGTTTTTTTCAATCAGAATGGCAAGATGTCAGATTAGTTTTGAGATATTTCTTCCTGCCCTTCATCCCCAGTCATTCCTCAATCTAGAAGTGTGAAAAATACTTGATTTATATTATATGTAAGATTAACACCCAAATACAGTATAGTAAAATATATTTATCATATATTTTTGTATCATTCATATCAAGTATGCAGAATAAATGTAGAAGAGACTCTATGATTCTATTCAAGAGAAACTAAGTTTGACCATCAATAGCAATGTTTATTTTCCTCTTATATCACTTGCTGTTTAACTTCAAGCATCAAATACCCTGAAAGGAGCTTGAGTTCTGGAATTGGTGAAGCCAATGGTAAATATCCCATAAGAAAATTACATAGACTTAGAGAATTTGATGTGTATTAACGTTTTCTAATTACTGGAGAACACTATTAATGAGAAAAGCTCTGACAGAGGAGATACCTGCAGTCTGGTGTCCCAGTCCCATTGGTAATTTTGGTGTAACCAGCAGGGCACTGGGTGTCAAGGTTTAAAGAGCAAGGTACACATTTGGTTTTCATTCTAATGAGCAGCTTTTGATCACATTGCTTCTTCACCTGCAACAGGAGCAGAATAATTAACAAAAAGCAAAAACACTACCCCAAGTGACATTGCTGAAAAGTGACAAGTTTAAATCAGCTTTGTTCTCACTCACAGCTCTTTTCTGTTCAGCAGGAGCTCCTTGTTTTGGAGCTAAACTAGTAATAGACCACATATTAGTGCTGTGCAGGAGCTTTGTGTGCACAAAATATATCCAACCACTGCAGGATAAACCCTTCAAAGTGTAATATTTTTCCTAACAGCACTTTATCAACAAAAGCTAAGTTTGTCAGACTGAAAAACCAAGTTACAGAGACAGTATCAGCCTACAGAGTGTTAGTTCCAAAGCTGCTGACAAGTGCCTTCCCCACTCAAAGGTAAAATTAAACAAGGTGTGAAGGAGGCAAAATTAAATCAGCACCACCATACTGATCCAAAGGGCTATGGCTGGTGTTTTCAAATTGGTGTCAAAGAATGACATCTTGCTTTGCATTCAGATCTGGTGGAGGTTTTGGGCCTGACCCCACCAGAGCACTCTGAGAAGAGCAGCCCTATTTTTTACTTTTGTTTTAACCTTTTTTTTGGTGTCTATTTTAAAGCAGTAATTACGTCTTTGCTGAACTGCATCTAATGTTGGCTTCATCTTCTTTCTTACTGGTATTTGTAGAAGTAATTTCCTCATTCACAAATGGTGAGAAATGACCTAATTCAGAGTATGGTTTTTAAAAACCAGCAACATGACCCTGTTCAGTCCAGAGAGTCCTGGACCTTCTGGGCACTCATGGAATGCTGCAGCCTCTGCAGAACCTCACAGCTGGTCTGGGTGGGTGCCCTGGCACCTTGGGCAGGATTTCTACGTGTCCCATGGTGGTCCTGGTTGAAGGCCTCACTCAGCAGTTTCTCCCCTTGACAGATAGACATTTCAGCAGCAAAGTTCAGACACTGATAAGGAGATCTGGCTTCATAACCTCTGGGCCACTATAGGTGATTGCCACCACCCACATACAAGCACATTTCAACATCTATTGAGTTGTCAAATTTTAGTCTCCATAAATGCACTGTTGAAATCTGGTCTGGATAACATTGAAATATTTGGGTAGTGAAACCCTTTTTTTGTGTTTTGTGCTTTTCAGGTGTCTTTGAAGTAAGAATGTGACCTTTTGCCAGATGTGGGTATAATGTGGATACAGCTTGAAAAGAAATTTGGTTGTCATCAAAAAGGCACTCCACAAAATTTCATTTTTGGAACAATAAAATTCACAGAATGTTTTGAAAAGGAAAAATTTAAATAAAAATAACTTATGCCCTTTCTCTACCACCAGCTGTAAAACACTGTTTGTTTTGGAATGGTAACATTATTTCCACTTTCTCCCAGTTCCTCCTTTTCCCTTTTTGTTTCTAGAGAAAATGGAAGAAAGTTGAATTTTTAGTGTCTCTTGTTTTAGACATTTTTTTTTTAAGAATAACATATTTCCCAGTACTTTTTGTACATTTCAATGTATGTTTCCGTTTAAAAACTGCAACCAACCAACAACAACAGCAACAAAACACCTGAGTGTCTTCCTTTTCCCCCTTCTAATTTATCTTTGTCTTTTTTGTTTCCTCTTCTAAATCTGTTCTGCCTCTCTACAAGGGTGGTGAAAACAGATGTTGTGAAATTCCACAGATTAGTAGTATTTGTACATGACAAATGCACCACTTCCCCAAAGGTCTACAAACCCTTTAATTATGTTTATAACTTTCTGTTGTTACTTTAAATAGCTCAAGTCCTTCAATTTTTATCCCTTACCTGTCTAAAATAGCTTTTCCTCCTTTTAGTTAGTAGGAACAGTTAATTTTCACTATAAAAAAATTTCTGCTTTCATCTTCTCACTTACCAGAAATCCCAATCAATTTCTTCTGATAAATGCATCATTTACAGTCTTTTGCCACATATGCCAGTTTTAGAGACTTTTTCAGTGTACTCATGCTATATCATTGAGCCAAATTCTCATACAGAACAAACAGATGCATTTCTGTTATTTCAGAGGACTGAATTACAGAGCTCTCAGGTTATAATTCATTGCCATATTCACCAGTGACTGTTAAAGTGGGTTTTTCTGCCATAAGATACAGTATCTGATAACTGTTCTCTCTGTAATACAGAGGAATACAGGCAAATAATGAGCCATTACGTAAAAAGCTGCTTCTTACCTTATCTTGGACTTGTGATGTCAAACATAGTTTCATTGCAACCAAAAAAGCAAAAAAGAATAAAATCCCTGGACTTTTTTCCATTGTGAATTGGACTTTTTTCTTTCAGAGCCGTCCAATCATGAAAATTCAAATTCTGATGTGAAATGATTGTTAGAGGTGCTGTTTCTTCTGCATTCTCAGGCAAATACTTTTAACAGGACTCTTGTCTTGCCCAAGGTAAATGAGTGAAGGATAAGGCATGCAGAGCTTGCCCAGGCAGGAGAGATTCCAAAATGCAGGGTATTTGCTGAAAGCTTTCACTGGAAAGCTGAATAAAACCTCCCTGACTGAATGACAGGATATCCTGACAGGGCTCCCATCATTTATTCCTCTCTCTGGAGCTGTTGATAGGACAAAACCAAGGACACTGAACTGTTATGACAGAAGATGATTTTGGGTGAGCATGGATAGGGGGCTGGAATAGCTACTGGGCTTCTTATTATTGCAGTTATTTAATTGATCTAAGGGAGAGCAAAGGATCTCTGAATGTTGGCTTATCAGCCCTAATAACATAAGGATAGGTCACCCATGTAGTTCTGGGAGAAATACTATGGATTTTATCTCAGGAGGCCAAAAGAACCTCTTCCAGATTTGGTTAGTCAGATTAAAAGGAGCACAATTTTCTCCCTTTTTGCTATTTTTGTTAAATCCTTTTGACTGATTTTCTGGAGCTAAGTAGAGGAAAATTGACTCAGCTGTATTACTTGAGTATGGTTGGGAGAGATGAATATTCAGATTTGCCAAAAGCATTTTGATTTTGTCATTTTAATTTGCCAAAAGTAAGACTTTTTCTTTCTTCTCAGAGTTTTTCAGCTCATTTCTAGTGCTGCTTTTTGCCACTGCTCTGGTCAGTCTTGTGAAAGGTTCTCTCATATCTCAAATACCCAATAATGTGTTTCCCTCCAGTTTGTCAGCTTTGCCTGATCTCCCAACCTTAGAATTTTTTTCTGTCATTAGAAGGTGCTCCTTAAGGGTGCCTTAATACAAAGCTGTGCTTCACAGCACCCTATCTTTAAATCTGTGTGGTTTTCCTAAAGAACTGAATGGTGATAAACATACAACTTAATGTACAAATCCATCTACTTCTGTTATATGCTCTAAAAGGACTCTGCAAAATCGCTGGGATGGCAGGGCAAGGTGTTTCCTGTGTACTCATCAGATCCTGTTCCTCTCTCTATATGATGAGGGAAGTAAATCATTCCTTGTTTATGCAGACATGATAGCAGGCAGGGCTGTGATGGACATGCTGACAGTAGGTACATTCCTTGGAAGGGCTGTTTCTTCTTTCTGAGGTCAAGGTTTCACGTTACTTTGGCTCTGCACACAATCTACAATCTGGCCTGGTGGAAGGGCTGGCTCAGGTTTTACTCCAAAAGCAGAATCCTGGAGGATCTCCTCTTCCAGGTGGTGATAGCCCACGGCCACATCCCCTTCTTTGTGGGATGTTTGGGAGTGAAATTCACCCTCCACTTCTGCAGAAGCGCCTTGTGGGAGTGTGGGCAGCGTGGCTGTCTGGGCAGGGTCAGTGCCAGCAGGGCAGAACACGTCTGCCTGCTCCCTGTGTGGTGCTGGCAGGAGCTGACAGCTCCTTCAGCAGCTTGGGGTCGGCTGGGTGACCTGTCTGACCTGGGGTCCTGCCTGTGACCACTTCAGGCAGTGTGGTGGTGAAAGGAGCTGTAAATCAAGCACGTCCCTTTCCTGTCCTGTAGGCTGAGATAAAAAGTAACAGCATCAGCTCTCTTGTTATCTGCTCTTGCCTCTTGTATAGGCATTTGTGTGAAGTAAACTCTTTTTCCCTTTCCTTCCTCTCCCTTCTCATCAGACCATGGCCTCCTCACTAGCTGCTGTGGTGACTGCTTTCCTTGCTCCAGAGGGACCAGCCACCCTTTCCTCCTGTTGCTCACGGGCATTTTCCTTCTTCATGGAGCTTGCACACTGTGCCAGGCTCTCAGGCTCTGGCTACAACTCTACCTGGCTTGCTCCTGCCCCACTCTGGGCAGAAATTCAGGCTAAAAGCTCACCTGGCACACGGGGTGGGCCCTGGGGGTGGGAAGGTGTCACCTCAGTGCTTGAAGCAGCCTGTGCAGTGTGGCAGGGTGTCTGCCAGCCTGCTGGGGAGTGGCTTCCTGAAAGCCAGGATCAGTTTGGCATGGGGAGCCCAGCAAGACTTCCTCAGATTGCCCTGAGTCTCAGCTGCTAGTCACCCTTGTACTTCTGAAAACTTTCAGGTTGTAAGCAGCCTGGTGAAAAAAATTATTAAGAATCACTGTGTGTACTTTAATACTGCAAATACCACATGCTGGGGCATTCCCTTCTGCATGTCAGTTGTGCTGTGCTATTGCATTCATGGGCTGGATGCTCCTACTTTAGGTATTAATGAGGTAGTTGTCCTTTTACTTTCTTCATCCACCTACTGCCTCTCCCCAGGTTACTGCTTCTACTTCTGTGCTGTAAATGTCAACCAACCACAGAAAACATGGTGGCTTATTTATGTACATGTTTTTGAAAACAATGTTTGTGCTTATTTCAGCATCACCATGAGGTAGTTGCTCTTTCTCAGAGCCAGGTTCGTGAGGTCAGTTCAAAAGTAAATCAAAATCAGCAGAGATACAGACATGATGGTTGCAGCACTCACTTTGCTCTACATAGTTTTGATGACCACACAATTTCCTGCACTTTAAAAAAATTTAATTGAATATTGACCACATAGCTTGCATTGTATTTTGCTCTCCTTAACTCTCAGAATGTGAAGCTCACTCAACCAGAGGTGACTGAACGTTACATGATGAGGTCTCAGAGACTCGTACAAATCTCAGCCATTTCACAATCATATAGCCAAAGCACCATTTCAGAGGAAGGAATAGGAAAAAAAACAAGACTACTTTGAAAGAAAGCACTCATTGCAGCCTGAACATTTGTGAGCTCCACATGATAAAAGCTGGTACTGCTTTCCTGGTACATTTTACCCTACCAGCAGCTCAGCTCCTCTCCCAGGGGTGCAGCCCATTTAGTGAGATCTTACAGAGTGTCAAGGGTGAGGGCAGTATTGAGCTAAATTTGATATTCTTACTTGGTAATTTGGAAGTAAGCAGAAGAAAATCAATGAATTATTGTTTTTTTACTGTATGTGGCTTCTGTTTTAGAGCCAGTCACAGCAGGAAAACTGTCACAGGGGTGTTTGAATACAGTTGGAGGCTCCACATGTCTGAGGGAAGTCACTTTGCTCTTTGTTTGGAAACTGGCTAAAGCACCTTGCAGAGGGGTAGGGAAATATAAAATGTGTTCATAAGAAGAAAGCTTCCTAGGGGGAGGGAGGCTTTGGCTCTGCCGAGAGAAACGTCTGAATGCTAATTGTAGGTGGGACGAAGGGGGATACAAACCATCAAGTTGCCTAGGAGGAGGCTTGGGAAAAGGAGGGGGGAATATTTGGGAAATACTGCCTTTGATTAACACAGACTTAATTGGAATATAACAAAGAGATATAAAAAAAAGGGTTTGGCAAGTTAAACCTTTCCAGTGCCATACATCTGAGGAAGCCAAGGGTGGCCTAGGGGGAGCCTGAATGGGCAATGTGGAAAATGGCAGGGGTGTGTAATTTTATCTGCGGGGTTATGACAGCCATCATTTTGAAACACGGTGACTATCAGAACTAATTAATTCTCCAAGCCCAGAGGATGCATGGGGATGGAGCTGCAGCTGGGGTGCTGAGGAATGCCACGCACCCGGCCCGGCCAGCGCTTTTATCCATGCTAATGAGGGAGAAGGCACCGACAGCTGACCTAAACCCCGTGTGCTCACGGTGCAGACAGCTGATGGCAGTGCAGGCTGCCAGGCAAGGGGTGGTCTTAGCCATAGATTAGATCCTCATAGTGGCCTCTTCAGCTTTCTTTCTTTCCCTTCTTTTTTTTTTTTGTTTTGTTTTTTTTTTGTGTTCTCAAAAGAGTCTTTCAGCTGGTGAAATTGTAAACAAAAGGCTTCTAGCTGAAGCTGTGGCGAGAGGGCTTTGCTGGGGAGCCGTGAGGAGAGCGGTGTGTGCGGTGCTAACTTGGACTTTGATATTTACCACAAATTTTCAGGGCTGGCTTGGGTTGGGGAGCTGTAATGCTGAGCTTAGAATCAGTATCATGCTCTAAAATTGAACTACCACAAAATCAGGGGCTGCTCATAGGTACCTCTGCTACCCTTTCATGTTATTTGTAATTGCATGTTGCTTAAAAAAGTGGAAGTCATTCTCAAGGAATGGCTAAACTCCCAGCTCGTGTGGGCTCCATAGAATACAGGACTTACTGATAAGTCCCCAGTTTCTTGGAAGAGTTCTCCATGTGCAGCTGTGAGACAGATGGACAAGGGGATGAATCTACAGGGTTCCTGGGCAGCACTGCCATGGGCAGGAGAAAGGGCTTAGTAACCTGGATCTATATGTGCAGGTGGTTTACAGGAATATTAAAGTCATCTTTGTGTCCCTGTCTCTACTTTCCATCTACTGCCTTGTCATTCTTGATAGACCATTCCTGATAGACTCTGATCCCATGTTGCTGCAGCCAGTGCTCTGATCAATGGAGGCAGTGGTCTGATCACCAGGAATGGCCCTGGTACAAAAATCTCAATTTTCTTTGAACACTGTGGCTCTTCCTGTTGGTATAGCACACTTCAGAATCATTAACTTTCATGTTTAATGGAGTTTAAATATAGCATGTATTCCTTGCAGAGATTTGAAATAAAATTAATTACAATTCTGAACTACTGGGTAAATACACTAAAATAAATTTGTAGTTTGAGTTAACATCTGGCTGTGTAATGCCAGCATGTAAGGAGCTTCAGCTTTAAGATGTGATCAAAGAATATTGGAAGCTAGGAACCAATAATGGGCTTTCAAAGTTGGCTCAAATGGAGCTTTATGATGTTTCTCAAGCAAACCTATTTTGCAGTTTATAAACATGCAGGAAGGATGGTGGGGATTTTTGTACATCTTCTATTGCAGTTCTGCTAAGGTTGCAGTATGTAAAGGACACATATTAGAAAAACCCTGAGATTCCAGGATTTGAGATGGGTAGAGGGATGCACAGCATGGATTTCTGGTGCTGTAAATGTTACATTGATTTTTCTAACCCCGTGGTACAGAAGTAGGACAGAGAGTGGCACACACATTTCAGATCTTTGCAGATAGCTGTGGTAGGATTGGGGATGTTTGGGAAACTCAGGCACCATAAGTTCAGGGATTTTGTGGAGCTGAGGGCAGGAGCAGAAGCTGTGTTGTTACTGCAATGTTATTACCTGATTACTTCCTTCCTCCTTCTAGATAATGCAGAGAGCTCGCTGTAATTTTGGCCTGTGTAGAACTTGTGTGCTCTCACAGTAGTATTTCTGTTTTGTCTAGTCAGACTTAAACAAAGCTAGATTAATACAGTTAATCATTCACTACAAATGGAACTGAATTGCAGATAGTGATATGGAGCAATCAACCCTTGCTCAGTTTTTTTTTTTTTTCTTCTTTCTTCCTTTTAAATGCAGCCTTTATAGCATTATCCAAATTTGCGTGTCTGTGGCTATAGTGGATTGATTTCAGCCAATTATCTTGTCTAGGAAAAGCCATCCCCAAATCTATTGAGAAAGAAAATTGTGCAGAAAACAATGTGACATGATTCCCACAAATAGAATAATAACACAATGTTGTTTTTCGTTGTCTTCCTCCTCATGATGTGTAAACTTGCTGTGGCTTCCATCAAGTTACAGGGCTGTGTGATGTGCTGTGCTGGGCTGGTTGGGTAACTCAGTGTGGGAATGCAGAGTGGGAGTCCCTAAGCCAAGGCTGGCCACGGGGACATCTGGCATTGCTGGGAAGAGCCAAGTGTGGTGCTCCTGGTGTGTGGTAGGGGGCTGCAGGCCAGCAGAGATTGTGAACTGCTGCCATAGGAAACAGAGCTGGACTGGGGAGGAGGAAGCTCAGGCTCTGTTTTTGGCTCTATTATTTAAAGATGTGGACAAGCCGCTCTCCCTTCTGCCTTGGCTGTGTCTTCTCTCCTTTCTGCCTCTCGATAGTTTGTCTGTGTCAGTGCCTCCAAAGGTGACCCCCGAGGCGAGGATGGCTCGGGGCGAGCAGAACTCAAAAGTCTGTCCACCAGCATCCTCCACCCCTCTTCAGTTCAGTGCCCAGGACCGTGGAATGCTCTAGGTTGGAAGGGACCATGAGCATGACCCCGTTCCGCCCCCCGTGCAGGGCTGTCAGAATCCAAGCCATTCCTCTTCGTGCCCCGAACCCCGGACAGGGGTCTGGGCAGCCAAGGCAGGAAGCCAAAAACACTTGGGACTTTGATTTCAGCCCATGGGACAAATTACCAAGCTTATATGAGGAGTCACAAGTCACAAAAGTTTAGACAGCACAGTAGCAGTACTTAGAGGGTGAAAGGAGAGAATTTGGGATTTGGTACAGGGGGGTTCAAAACCCTAAGATGGAGGGATAGGGGCGTGCCCTGTCCTTCTTCCTTCTTCTTCCTAGCATCCATCTTTTAGGTGATGCTGGCATTTTTAGATTGGTTCAGAGTAGNAACACGGGGCCAGCGGAGGGCAGCAGAGCCCAAGGCACGGCTCCAAGCCCGCGGAGCCGCGGGAGCAGCGCCGGGAAGCGGCTCCAAGGGTCCCCGCCAGCCCAGCCGCGGGATGAGACTGGGAACGCGCTTCCAAGACTGGGGTGGTTTCCCAAAATTGGTCTGAGAGCAAGTGGGGGATGAAGAAATATGGAAAAGAAATAGGGATTAAAATATATGATGCGTAGTAAGCATATAGAAAATAAATCCGTAAAAGAAAAATATAAAATATAAAAAGAAATGTGTAAAACGTGGATATTATTATAAAAATATATAAAAATGTAAGAGACAAATACATAAAATATATGAAATAAATATTTAAAGGTATAAAATTAACATAAATATATAATACATCTGTAAAAGAAATAGAAATCATGTAGAATAAAGATATAGAAATGCCTTTATGTCAATATCAAAATGATGCATGTTTTATATCTATATATTTGAAAACAATCACTTGTTGCAAAGAGTACAAAGTACATGAGGTAGAAGAGAGAGGATATAGTCAGATACCTGCACAAACATATTGCATCTCAGAAAATGAGCAGCCAGGGAACTGCTCACATTCCCCTGACTCCCACAAAGTTATGTGAAGAAATTTGAATGATTTCAAATACATGGTGAAGATTCATCCTAAAGATTCTGCTTTAGTTGGAGACTAAACTTTGTATAAAGTTTAGTGTTGGTGTGTTAGGTTTTTTTTTTTTTGTTTTTGTTTTTTTTGACGAGGTTTTTGTTTGTTTTTAAATTAATGGGATACTGTATTTCAGATACAGATTTGATAATTTGAGTAAATGGCTAAACAAAGAGCAGTGCCNTTGTTTTTTTTGGTTTTTTTTTTTTTTTTTAAATGTTGATGAAGTAAACATAAAGGATTCTTTCCATTTGTACAAAAGCTATGGTAAAAAGACTATACTTTGTGTCAAACACACTGGAAAGTCTAAATCAACAGAAAAATGTAAAGCCAGTGTTGCTAGCAATGGGATTAGGCTGAGAACATGCAGAATGCCTCTTCAAAGGCTCACCTATGCACAGCAAGGCTCTTTACAGGAGGCACTTGGAAAGGACTGTGCAAAGTCCTCACCTACAGATTAGTTTTGGATATGTCTAATGTAAAACAAAAGAACTACAGTTTTAAGAGCTTTGATGGAGAAGTCAAGTATTTAAAGCTAAGCAGAATTAAATGTCCTCCCCGAGGCTGTTATTCACTTTAGCAGTTAGAAAATATAATGAAATAGTCCTCTGAATAGAAGAAAAAAGTAGGTTGTGTAGGGGTTATCAAATAGATAATTTCTACTTTGTTTTTGAGTGCTTGTCTTATTTTCAGATTTAAAATATAGAAATGTTATTTTTTTATTGCTGTGGTTTTTTTGTAGTTCTTGCTTGTTTGGTTGGGGTTTTCAAAAAGTTTTTGGAAATGTTATCAACTAAAATATTAAAAAAAAAATATCAAACCCACCTGTAAATAAAGTTTCAATGCAATTATTTCAAATCCACCCAGGTTATTAGCTACAGAAACAAGACTGATGATGTGAAGCTCTAAGGAGGGATAATTTACATCTTTGGGCCCAGTACCAACACTGGTATTTTCAAATGCTTCTCTTCCTGATCCTGCCAGATGCTCTTCCAACACTCATCCAGCAGTATCTCTCTCTTTCTGTGATTGCAGGGTGTATTTTAATATCATTTAACATGAGCAATGTTAAAGCAGTGTAAAGGCAAATAATTTCACATTCAAAACTTTTTAGCATCCTCTTTTTGCCCATCATCATCAATGACACTGAACCAACCAGAACCCCAAAGTCCCTGTGGGTGTCCCTACATGACAATGCTGGCTGCCCACAGGTTTTCAGAGATAAGGAATGACACTGTAGGACAATGGAATTTAAACTTCAAGTTATTCTTTGTTTGTTTGTTTGTTTGTTTGTTTTTCAATTTTGACCCACAGCTGTGAATTCAGGAATCATTTGTGAAAATTACATTATTGATCTCTTGGGGGGAAGCAACTTCTACTTCCTAGAAGAAAATAAAAAAAAAATCATTAAAAATATGGCCTGAATATTTTAATAATAGAGATTATCTTCATTCTTCTTCTGACTCTAGTTTCCCTAAAAAATATAGAAAGATTTGGAAGGATCTGGGGAATGAAAATTGAATATATTAGAACATTAGGAAGTGATAAATGTCTGTGTGGAGTAGGTAGAAAACTAAAAAGAGATAAAATGAATAGAGGTATTATGATGTGTGTAGAAACCATAAATAGGATTTTTTTTGTTTTTTCTTACTGTAATTCTACAGTAAGAGATTTTTTTTAAAGATTTTTTTAAAAAAAGACAAAAGAAAGTTGTTTCTTTGTAAATAAGAGGCAAAAAAGCTTTCAGTCATTTCTGCTAGTGCAACTTCTCTTTTTCTTATTGTGTAATTGTAGGTAGGTAAGTCCTCATGCTTTAGAAGTTTGTGTTTCACAGACTTCCTATGCAGTGTTTTGCTAGAATGTGTAAGACGTAAACTCTTCTTTCTTGTAGAAAGTATTTGGAATAACTTTTTGGTTGAAAAAAAATTTACTGAAGGAAAACCATGAATTTTCACTTCTTTTGCCTCAGTTGCTAGATAAAGGATCTGTCTGGCACACTGGACTCCTCAAAGATGTAGTAGCTTGTCTCAAACTTTGCTGAGAGCAATTCAAGAGCCTAAACCCTGGCATCTAGAGCTGCTTTAGATACCTTTGGTACTAGTGAGTGCTGTGATTTCCTGGAGTGGCATCTGGCAGCCACATGGGACACCAGGAGGCCTGTGCATCCTGGGCAACTGAAACACACCCTGTGGGTATGAGGACTCCAAGGAACTAGAAACCTGCCAGCATCAAGAGCTGCAGAGTTAGTGTGGCTACTGAGGGCTGGGTGTAGGATGACCACAGATATGTCCTTTTCAAGTCCCATCAGGCAAACATCTATAGAATCACAATTTTTAAGTTGCAGATTTCCCTCTTTTTCTTACTTGTGAATCCACAAGTCAGGAAGCAGTGGCTGCCTGGAGGTCCTGAGAACTGCAGTGCATGGAACCAGTTTGGAGGGGAAATCAAACTCATTCCTTGAATCAATACCTTCCTTCATAAAAGGTTTTTTTTTTTTTTTTTTTTTTGGTTGGGAAATCAATAAAACAGAAAGGTCACAACTTGTTTATCTGATGTAGGCTTCAATCAGAGGGTAGAGCATATACTCACCTGTTCCCATCAACCACTGCTGAGTATTTCAAGAGGTATAAAGCAAGTTTTCTGTCTGAGCTCCAGCTCTCACTGGCTTGGCACTCTCAGCTGCTGACTAGTTTTCCAAAAGAACTCAGTTCTCATTGTGACAATTATGACCAAGTTTTCAAAAGATTTCAACAGACTGGGTACTTGAGCTACTTTGAATATATCCTAATAATTATTTAGGTGGGTAAATAGCATCTGAGTCTGGTTCTAAAAGCCGATTCTTTCTGGAAAGTCTAACCATTCAGTGACATATATTATCAATTTTTCATGTTCCCTGTATACGATTTGCCTTTGTACATTTTCAGCATTTGAGCTGTTGTAGATGCAGAATTTCTGCAAAATTAGAATAGCAGAGCAGCCACAGATTGCACTAGGATGCAATAATTCAGGATCAATGAAATGCAGCTTTCCTATTGATGTGTTGATCACATTAAAACTTGAATGTTATTATTGAGCAAAATTTCCTGAGTTGCTGGTAAGTAGCAAGAGAAGATATGATAGAAGAGTGAGGGTGAATTCTTCACACAGTGTTAATACCTCAAGACCAAAATCTAGGGTGAAAAGAGACAGGACTGATGGCAGTCTTGCCTCCAAGGATGACAGCACTGGGGACAGCAGTGAAGCTTTTAAACACTGTGTCCATTACAAAGTTGGATTTAACTAATTCTTGTCACAGTGCTTAAGAGGCAAAATGCCCAAATTTGTGTTCTTGGCAAAACTCCTGGGTGAACACGCTATTCTGAATTTAACCCTTGAGATATGTCAGAGTGCAAGAACATAGCAACATGCCATGTAAAATCAAAGCCCATTTGATGTTCTCTTCTTGAGAGTGCTCAATACTGGAGGTTGAGCAAAATAGTATAAGAAACAGGCCAAATACAGAATAATGCATAATAAAGTACTTTTTCAGGATTCTACCTCTAACAAGTTATTTTTGTCTGGTTTATATCCTTTCTTTTACCTCCATGGCATCTTATGGCTGTGACTTCCACAGTGTAGTTGCACTTTATGTGAAAAAGCTCATCTCTTTTATTTCAAACCTTTTGTCAGATGCTGGTGTGTGAGAAATAGCTAATACTCTATGACTTTGTGAAATTGTATCACATCTCTCCAAACTCTGCCCCTATTAGTTTTTTTCCAGGTACAAGTGCTATAGTTGATGTAGTTTCCCCTTGTATGTGAGTCTCCCTGGATCTCTGACCTGAGTTTTGCCCTTCTCTGAGCTAAAACCTCTTCTGGTTCATCTCTGTAGCTTTGAAAATGGGAAGATCTAAGCTGCCTGCAGCAGACAAGATGTTTGTGCCTCACAGATTTCTCTTGCTATATAACAGTATTTTTTCTTCTTCATTCTCAATTCACCTTAAAAATCTCAGCATTGTGTATGCTTTTCTGTCTACTCTTAAAAATTGAGCTGATGGTACAGAGGGGGAGGCATGTATTTTAATTATGGAGTGTGAATACTGGTTTAAAGACTGTTCTTTGGTCATGGTTATTTTTCCATTTATGTGTGGATTAATGCAGGATTTCATTTGCTGCTCATCCCCCTGGCTTCTTGTGAAATGCTCTTGCATCTCCCCAGTCAGTTAGCCTTACAATCATCCTCTGTGAGCATTTTCATAACATGTTATGTTTTGTTGCCTCATTAACCACTCCATTTTCACCAATGATTTCAGCATAGTAATGCATCTCACTTCCTGGCCAGTATTTTCCCTCTAGTGTGCAAATCACCTTCCCCTCATTGCCTACATTTCTGGACTTGAGGAGCTTCTCTCCATAACTTGGTTCCTTTCAGAGGTTTATGGGAAGGGCTGTTCTGCTGGGAGCCTGAATGGCTGGGTCATGCACAGGGCTAGAGTGCTGATGGAGCTGGGGATCTACACTCCTTGGAAGAGCAGCCCATTTGTCAAAGAATTCACAAAAGTTTAATCATATACTTTTATTCCTGCAAGTACTGCATGAGAAAATCTATTGTCTCAGTTTCTTGACCAAGGTGCTCAGCTTATTATCAAGTTGCCATAAAAAACTCTCCATTTCATCTATCATAGCTTTATCCAAAAGCAAGGTGTTGGTGCAGACATATGCTGCCACTTTCTTTTACTCTTTGAGGCAGAAAAATGAGAATAGTTTGGTCATTTGGGACTCATGCAGAAGTATGGCTGTGATATTGTAAAGTGAAATATTTATTATTTTTGTTTCAAATTGGGTAAGAATATCTAAACTATATAATGTTGGTTTCATGAAAACTGTCCAGCGAACAGTGTATTGCTCTAGCCTTTGAAAGCAAAGGTGGTACAATAGATAGAATTACAGGATTATTTTGAACAGTCTTTGAATAACTTGTTTTCTGACTGGCTTGTTGCTATAACCTCATGCTGCCCCCAGTGTATTGTCTTTGGTTGGAAATTAGATACCTGCACAGAGCTGCAAACATCATCTGCAGAACACGAAATAGAAAATCTCAAATGTATTTGGAGTGAGGCTGCCCTATATATTAGGTACAAAGAAGTGTACTTTGAGACATGATGTGTGGAAGTTGTATTTTCTTCTTTCAATTATTTAAACCACTTGAGCTTGTCTCTCAAACTTAATAACACCATGAAAATCCCCTGGTGAAGCTACAGTTTTATGATACCAGGTAGGGTATATTTTATTTTCTATTTCCTAAATTATTATTTGTCAGCAAGCACTCTAGATTGCTTTTCTGTAATTGCCTTCCATGTGATAGGTGCTCCAAGATGTTTTGTGTCTTAGACTCTGGTCATGGAGAGCCCTTCACAAAAGAAATCTCTCTCAGTCTGGTTATTGCTGACTTTGGAGGGGGTTTGGGTTTTTTTCTCTTTGCTGTATCAATGCTTAGGAAGTGCCTGGATGTATGTAAAGCACTTCTTTACCTAAATCCCATGTAAAATTTATGGGAATCAGAATCATTTTAATAAAATATTTTTTTCTTTTAGGAATGTAGAGCATAATTAAGTTTTTTTAATGAAAAAGTTTCATATTAATGTTGTTGGTCTAAAATGATCAGTCCAAATATTTTGCCTGCTTCTAATATGAGCATTGTCAATTATGAATTCTGGAACTAACACATAGAAAATAACATAGGTTTAGCTTTCATCAATATTAGAAAATAATTGCCACAACCAACTAATGAAAATGTTCTAATGTTTAAATGTATCTCTTGGAAAATTTGTCTTTATAAGAGATTAAAAAGGTTAAGTCTGTTTAATTAAACAAAGCCAAGAGGTAACTGGTGTCAAAGGCACTAGGTAGTACCTCTACAATAAAGGCAGTAACAAAGGAGGAAAACAAAGCTTAATAATTTCAGATGAGAAAAATATTTTTGATAGTTGAGGCAATTAGTCCAGATAACAATCTACTGGAGTGAGCTGCATTCTCCAAGCACTGAAGGAAGATTTTTAGGTATCTTTCAAAACAGATGCAACAGTTGTATGAGTAGTTGTGAGCGGGACTCAGTGCTGTGCTGGAGGGTTAGGCTGCACTGTGAGGACTGGTCTGTAACTTCTGCCCTAGTTGTGCTTTGGAGTTTTAGCCTTTTTTTGTAAATTTTGGCTGAGGTGTGTGTTTGAATTCTGACTGGATAGGATGGCACCTTTCACTTAAACCACCTGATTTTGGGCTATTATGAGAGAGATGCTAATGGTCCCAAAGCTGAATTTATGAGGTAGGTTGGATACTGTATTCATTGCAGCCCCAAAACTTGGCAGCAGAGTAGAGTAATCATCCCTGCTTGCAACTGAAATGTTTTCAGAACAAGGAGAGAAAAACTGATTTGTGACTTAAGGATATATTTCCAAAATCCATTCAAAAACAGCTAGAAAAAAGGCAGTTAGTTGTAAGAAAAGGAGCAATTTAAAAAGGGGGAGGAGATTGTTCACTCTAGTCAGTTGGCCTAAACATATCATGGGTAGGACCCCAACAACAATTAATATTGTGTCCATTGCTCTGAAAATCAACAGCAAAATACAGAAAATACACAAAAGCTGCACAGTGGTGTGATGCAGCTTGGGATGGATCTGGGAAGATCCTGTTGCAAACTTACATGCTTTTCCCCCTATATGGTCCATCTTGCAGCAAGACTCTTGTGAAACCTGGAAATTCTTCAGCCAGACCAAAGCTACAGGAAAACTGGGATGTGCTACTGTCTAATTTCAGTCTTGGCTAAACCTTCCTTATTGAAGTCATGATTTTCCTGTGTGGAGATAGTAAAACATGTTAATAATACAATTCATGAGAATGTGAAAACTTTCAGAGTCTGGTTTGGAAGTCAGTCTTAGCAGGAAGAATGCATAAAATGGTTTAGACCCTGCTGAATGGGAGGTCCAGCAGCACTGTTGCTTCCTCTCACGTGCTGGAGGTATGCATTTTGGTTTCAAGGACATGAAATTCATCCTCTGGCAACCTGTGTGGTATGGACCACTGTAAATCCCTCTCTAAACTTTCATTTAGAAAGAAGTGCTGGAGTCTTTCCACAAAAGCTAACATTCTGTTTTCCCCAGTGATAAATTACCATAACATTTGATAAACACAGTATGCCATAAGAGGGTATATCAGCCACTGTTATCAAAAGTTAATTTTCTAGACTAAATATTCATTTGGATCATTAGAGCTATTAAATCCTGTTTCAGGTTTTAAGGAGCTGGCTGTGCCTGAGTGCTAGAAGGAGCCTGAAAAGAATCATATTCTGTCAAGATAAATGATTGAACTGTTCAATGAACTCTTTGACTGGCATTGGTTCCAGTCATGCCAGCTGAAGCTCAATTCCTCTTTGTCTGTGTGGTCTTGTTTTCACCTTGCCTGTGGGGTGAAAGCAGTTTGATGTGACCCTCTCGCAGACAGAGGCATGAGCCTAACCTCTATTTACACCCTGTCATAATGGGGAGCTGGCAAACACTGCTGCTTGCTGCAGCTCTCCTCCTTTTCCCTGCTTTTTTTTTTGTCAAATAGTTAGAAGTTGTGCATTCTAATAATAACCTAATTAGCATAGTAGGCTTATAACATCTTGTTTATGTTGTCTACTCTATTTTGAACAGAAAGAAGCAAAGAAAATATGCTCTTTTGTATAGCTCAAGTACTGCCTTAGGGACTGCATATGATGTGGAGCAATAAGGTAACTGGATAATGTATGTAGAATTTTGTCCTTTTGAAATTAAAATTTGAGATGTGAGCTAATTCTTGGTATACAAAGCCTGAGGCTCACATTCTGATTTGAAAGTTGGTGTATGACACTTGATACCTGATTTATTTTTTGGCCTTCAGCAAACCTCCTAACAAGTTGAGTTTGTTGATAGTGCTGTCTGTTTGCACTGACTCTAAACTCATTTATTTTCTATAACAGTAAAACTATTGTTCAGCCCTTTTTCTTTATGGCCAGACTTTCTGTGTCACCCACTGCCTGCTGCTTCCTCCCTCCCTTTCCCTCTGGTTCACTGATTGTTTCTTGGGCCAGGCTTGGAATGTCAACACAGCCAAGTACCCCAAGATCTCCCTACCCCATGCTCTCACAGTGACTGACCTGGAGTACTGGGGATCCCACAGAATTCAAAGGAAATGTGAATGTGCCCTTAGAAGTAAAAGGGAGGAAAAACTTGCTGGGGACTCTTCTGGAAAGTAACTGTGTGGATTTCAGGATTTTCAGGTGAAGTGAGACACTGCAGGTCCACTTGAATGTATTGTTGCATTATTGTGGGGCAGGGCCCTGGTTTACTCTACAGTGACTACCTCCTGACAGTGATTTATCACCATAATATGTAAAAAGTTTGTGACCTACAGCAGTGACTGATAGCTCCCCTAGAATTCACAAAATGGAAAAGAAGCCTTATTTAAAACTACAAAGAAAAGTGATGATTCTAAAAAGAAAGGGAGGAAGGAAGGAAAAATGTGCTGATGAATCTCCTTTGCATTTTGAGGGATCATTTCTATCTCTAAAAGGAGATAAGTTATAAATAGAACAACAAATATATACCATTCTTTTATGACTACCTTAAAGGGAAACAAGATGCAAATGAGATGGAACAACTTGTGGAGACAGCTAGAAACCTCTCAGATAATATATGCAAATATAATGTTAGGAAATAAAGAGTCCCTTTGTAAATAATAGAAAAAGAAAATAAAAGATATTTTTAGTGTATTCAATCCATAAATCAGATTGTTAAATTGTTTTGAATGTAAGTCCTGATCTAAGGAAAGAGAGCAGGGGCAGGTTATGTTTGTTCCTCTTGAGCAATTATACATGTGTCCCTACCAGGGGGGAGATCTAATGACAATCAAGTCTCAGCACTGCTGCTACTATGCAGCAGGTTGAAGAAAGCCCCTAAATTTGAGACTGTGGAGAATGACACTAAATGAAATTACCTGAAAGGATAAAAATCATTGTCCTCTCAGGGTGCTGCTAGAAATGGAGGAGATGTGTGGGAGAAATTTTTGGAAATGTTCAGAGGGAGCCTTAGCAACTTCTTCCTCTCCCGCCCAATCTCTGCCCTCCAGGTCCAGGAGATGGGAAGTGATTTAGATGATCATGTGTCTGACCACTGAGACCAGTAGAAGGTCTCTCTTCATGTCTCTTCTTACATTGTAACACCTCAGAGAGGAAAACCTTTCCCTTGTCTTCCTTTGTCCTGTTTGTATTAATCCTGGAAGGTGAAAATATGTAAATTAGTCTATGACTTTTGATCCTGTTTCAACCTGCTGTCATGTAAGGTAGTAAGGTGTTGCATGCTCTGTAACACTTCACTTTTTGGGTCCAAAGATTGCTTCTGCTACCATGAGTCATTAGTGAAAGTGAGCTGTGGGAATGTGGCGCTTCTGCTGTGCCCAAGCTTTTCTGTACCACTAGTCCTGGCAACTCAAACATGCTATGAGGGACACCTGGAGTCAGCTGGGGATGGGTGTACATGTAACAGAGCTAGTTAGACACCTCCAGAAAATGTTCTCTTTTCCTGTGAGATGACACCTAGTTATAGAAAAGGCTGTTTTCAGGAAAGAACAAATTCTTGAAACTGCATATTTCAACTTTTTCTGGATGAAATTTTTCTTTTTCTGCTTTGGCTCACCCATAATTATCAAGAGAAAACATTCTAGATGGACTTCCCCTTCTTTCTCCCTGTATGGCTATTGATTTGTAAACCTTTTCAGGATTTTGGCTTTTTGTTCCATTGAGAAAAGGAACGGTTTGGATCCTTGGATTGGCAGCAGGGAGGAAGGCTGCCCAGCGTGGCTCTCACACCATGGTGTGGTTGTAAGGATTCACGCACATCAGCAAGGCAAAGCCTTGCAGTGTGATACCCTGGCTGCCTTCTGGTCCCTGAGTGGGGCTCCAGCAGCATGGAGCAGCAGCTCATGGCAGAGAAATTCCATGCTAAAGCCATTTCCCAGAGCAGCTCTGCATGCACAGCAAAGCCTTTTTGCTTGTGTTTTCCTCAGCAGCTTGGGGTTTGTCCCCTACATTGCGATGAGCTTCGTGCTTCCAGGGGCTGCCTGGTTTTGGAGTAAGCCATGAACTTAGAGCACCAATTGCATTAATTGCTTTCACGCCAGCATATTTCCATTGTGGCTGCCATTATAGTTGTGTAATGTTTCTTCTCTCTCTTCTTTCATGGCTTTCTTTGCCTTGACAGGCTCAGTCAGATTCCCTCATTCACATCTGCTAATGTGAGGGCTGAATAGAATAAATCTATGCAAAGATGGCTTCAGAAAAGATGGGAGGACGATGGTGGAGGGAGAGCTGTAATAATCTCAAAAAATAATTTCTACTTAATAAGTGCAATTTCAGAAAACTATTTCAGTTATTTTGTCCCAAGCAAGATGCTTGTGATATGAGTAGTAAGAGGGCCCCCAATCCAAAAGTTTTATCGCCCCCCTGTCCCTTTTTTCCTCAGCTTAAAAGTCACCCAAGCGAAGGAATAGACAATGCACAGATTACTTTATTTGGCTTCGTCAGGTTTGCCAGGAGAGGAGAATGCTGCCAAGCTCCCCAAGACAAGCTATGCTGGGTGCTTGCCCTTGTGCCAGTGTGAAGACAAAAAAAAATCAGGAGCCTTGAAAAGAAGCTGGTGCAGCACATGGCTCTTTCCCACTCCTCACAAATGATGGCTGTTGTGCTCGTTAACCTCTTCTGGGGCTCAGTCAGTTCACGCTGTGCAGCAGCAGAGAGCTGAATGAAATGAAAGGCTCGCAGGACCCATAGAAATGCCATAACTCCTTCATTCCCAACACGCAGGCGAAGGCCACCTTCCCCGTGGAATACCAAGTGCCTCTCGTCACACTCTTAATAAGTCAATCCTGGCTCCATGTGGTGGTGACAGCTCAGATTCCTGCACAGGCGTGTGGGGCCAAGCCTGGCTCCTGATTTACCCCACTGGCTTTGGCAAGGCACCTCAGGCTCGTGCTTGGCTTCGCTCTGCCCGCACGCTCAGACGAGTCTGAGTCTTCTGCAAACGTGAGCTCAGCTTAGTTAAACCAGCCCTGTCTCTGGGCAAAGCCTAGTCCCGCTCAGATCCTTAGCAGGGATCTAAAAGGAGACATGTAATGAGCTTTTGGCTTTTAAGATCATTAAATAACTCCATAACATCCCTCATAAAAAAATGTCTTTTTTTTATCCAAGTGGCTACAGTTCTGATAAATAAAAGAGAGTCTCTTCTTTGTGCTTATAAATGAACAAAGGGGACTGTACAAGCTGATCCAAGGCCCACAGAAATGAAAGGAAAACCAAAGACTTCAAGGCACTTCAAATGTAGGCTCTTCTAACTAGTAGCCTTTGATTTTAAGGATTTTTTATCTCAAACTGAAGAGGACAAAGCTACTGTTTAAAAGGAACTATGAGCAGTTGAAGGGCACGATAAACTCCCATCCAAATCTGTGTGCTGCAAACAGACTAAGATATGAGCTCTGATATTTAAAACAAAAGGGGAGAAAATTTGAAACAAAGCCTAGAACTAATTAGGAAAACCTCAGAAAACGTACCAAGAAAAAATCAAACTCTGTGGCAATTTGAATGATACAGGGAAAGCACATTGAATTCAGCACAACTGATTTTGTTCCTTTAACATTTTTCACCTGAGTTTATATATCAAAGGGCAAAGTATGCAGAAAAAAAAAAAAGGAAGAAAATGCCATTGCAGCAAAATGTACGTTAAAATGTGAAATACATTTAATGGTGTGATATTAATGTATTGCCTTGGATGTCAAATTACAATATTATCCAGTGCTTCTTAGATGTCAGTGAGTGCAGGATGAAGAGCTGCTTTCCATGTCTCGTGATTCTGTTTCCTTTCTGGATGAGGAGCTATTGCTGGAATCACCCTTTTCTTTTTTCACCCACCCCAGGTCCAAATCACCATAGATTCACTGAATTCTGTGAGCTTTTGCATGGTGCCCCTTCTGTTGAGTCAGTGGATACCTTATTTTGCTGTCAGAAGCTGAAGGATCTGTTCCCTTGATTCCTAGGTCAAGCTGAGAAAGCTTTCTAGGCTCACCATGCAGTGAAAAATAACCAGATCAGGAGCTTATATAATAGCAATTTTCAATTTGAAAACTACATAAAAAGTGGGGTTTTTTTTAATAATCTTGTATATCTTTAAAGGAAATAGCATGAGAAAGTTTATAGCTTGTCCAACTTAACCTTGGGGAGAAGCATGTAATTGAATTTACTTTTGTTTCATTTCAATTTAAATCCATGAATGTCTGTGTGCTGCTCTTATGCTTGGTATGTAAAAACCAGAAAGCAAAGCCTAGTTAAGAGAAGCAACAGCAAAATGGTATGAGTGTTTCCAAGGGATGGAAAGTGTGTGGTCTTCATTCAGATTTCAAACTGGTTTGACCCCATGTCATCCTATTGGCTTTAGTTATTGTCCTGATTTATGTTAGAACAGACAAGAGCAGGATTAGATATAAATGTGGTAGTCCATTGTTTAGATGAAATATGTTTGTTTTTCACAGCAGCATTCTGAGAAGTTGACTAGAACCAAATAATTTAATATATATTTTTTTAGAAAAAACGTGTCTAAACCCATATGTATGCTCATTTTATACAAATTCAGAATTAGGGATTGAAACATTAAAAAACCCATGTAGTCCCAGATCATTAGCAAAGCACTCTTGGACATATTTCTGTCCTGTTTTTCAGTAATTACATAAAAAGGATGAAGTTTTTAATGAACTACAAATTTTATAATCTCTGATGCTGAGATTGTACTTTCAGCAAGATGTACCAAATTAATTTAAATTTTTTTTTAAAACGTGCAGTTTGCCTTTTCATGTGTACCTCACCAAAACATTGCACTAAGGTTCATCTGAGTATGCATACACTTATAATGAGCAGCTCTTCAGAAAAGAGAGTAATTGCTTGTGAGCTGAACATAAAATAAGGCTGGCTTTGCTTGGCTGACTTTTTGAGTTTTAATATAGTTAGGGGAAAGATGTCTTCACTTGTGTACCACTCCACGGCCACTGGGACAAGGTAGAGCCTGCTGAGTGTAGAATATGACTCTTATTTAAAAGTCTAATATGGCTTAAAGTTAGAAAGCAATAAGAATAATACATATAATGTATTCTTAACCTGGGTTGGTGAAACCTGGTGAACCAGCAGCAGGGAATGGAGAGCACTCAGGTGTATGGGACAACAAGAAGAGCCCAGAGGAGCACAGCAGAATGTCAGGAATATGTTGGAGCATGAAGAGAGACAAGAAATCCATGGAAAAGAGATCTCTTTAAAGGGCAGGTGGGGGTAGATAAGTATCAGGTTTAGATTTTATACCACTAAAAAATGTCTTCATTCGAACAGGCTGCCCAGGGAAGTGAAGGAGTCACCATCCCTGGAGGTATGTTAAAGATGTGTAGATGGTGGAGCTTAGGGACATGGCTTAGTGGTGAACTTGGCAGTGCTTGGCACTTTTGGACTTGGCATACTTGGCAGTTTATGGCTTGAATTGATGATCCTAAAAGCCTTTTCCAACCTCTATGATTCAATCACTATGTATTGGCTTGAGGCTATATTTTGTGACTTTCAATTTGTGATGTGGTCCCAATAAACAAAGCTTTGTGGAGTCTTCCTCTCAGAATGATGTGAGACAGTGATGAAAGGAACTTATCTGCATTGTGCTATCTCTTTCCCATAAAATATGATTGGAGAAATTGAACATGATACTGTGTTGAGGATACAGCTTGTCAGATAATTGTGCTTCTGGGATTTATACTTCTGTTCCTAATTTTATGTAAGCTGTTTTAAAATGCCACATCAAATTAAGCTGAGAACATAAACATTGTGAAAAAGATGTTTAAGAGTTAAGAAACACTGCAATTGAATCACCTTCAGCAATCTCCTGCAGGATATATGTTATCATCCAGCTTTTAATTGAAGAATGACACTCGGGTTTGCGAAAGAGTGCCACTGAAAGGTGAACAGACCATTTTAGAAAACCTTTTTAAGAACACTTGTAATTTTGCTTGGTTTTGTTTGTTTTTTTTTTT
>VZRH01000661.1:163448-180561 GCA_013397555.1 Urocynchramus pylzowi | reverse complement strand
TAAAAAATCTTTTAATTTTTTTTTTTTTTTTTTTTTTTTTTTTTTTTTTTTTTTTTTTTTTTTCAATAGGTGAACTAGAAACCATGCTCCTATGATATTTAGTGTGGCTAAACTGTGATGCAGCAGTGTGAATGCTCCTCTGGACACACAGTGGAGCTGCCTCTCAACCTGCTGCACTGTTACTATTGCCATGTAGCTGTAGCAGTGTGCTCTCAGCATGACAGAAGAAATCATCATTTATCCAGATTCTTTGTGAACTTTGGAGCTTGCATTGTGCTTTGTGCTGCTGAAGCCTGGGTGGTTTTAGTGCCTGAAGTAGCAGGTTAGCATCAAACTCCGTGGTGACCTGCAAGCACTGCCTGCAGGGTAAAGGCAGCCTCACTGTCAATCACTGAACTTGAACTTCATGTTCATAATGAAGTTTCCTAGAGATTATTCCCTCTCTGGCTTAAGAATTGCATGTACAGAAGGATAGCCTCTAGCTCAGAATGCCCATTACTGTAGGAGGAAAACTGGTGGGTGTTCTGGTATTTTGGAGGCCCTTGAGGATGCAGTTTCTTGGGAAAAAAAAGGTAGGTGTTACAAAGATTGTGTGCCTTAGTGTTAGGAATCAGGCTGATATACAGAGCTTCTTCAGGTAGAGTGATGTTCCCAAAAAGTATAATGTGTCAGAATGAAAAGAAATGAAAACAATAGCAAATGAGTGCTCTACCAGTGGTGAAATTCTCCAAAGTATGAAGCCTTAAATGGGCCACCATTTTGAGCTTGTGAGCAGTGTGGGCTTGTAAAAGAGGGCTGCACAAAAAGTCTCATTATTTCTGTAGGTGTTAGGTCCATATTCTGGCATGTTTCAGTAGTTTCAGTTAAATCTGGCAGGACAGACTTGGTGTGAAACTGTGCTGAGGAATGTCACACTAAATCTGTATCAGAAACCAAAATGAAAGATGGAGCATTTTTGAGTGAGCTGAGGTTATACCTTTCATCATTGTGAGAGGCAACTAATTTTTTGAGGGTTAGTTCATGACTGTATCTCAGAGCCGAGCACCTCACAATGTTGAGCAATTCAGAAATAATGCCAAACAGCATAGCTAGACTTTGCCAATCCAAGAATTATGCTTTTCAGGATGAAATTTATATTAAAGGAACAACAATTCCCTGAAACACAGTTGTGTTGGATTTGCAGTCAGAACATCAAGAAAGAGAGCTGAGACTAAAGCCATTAGGAAAGGTAGAGGTTTAATCAGAGTTCCCTCTGACTGAAAGAAGATTGGAAATACCTATTGAATCTTCTTCCTTGCTGCATGATTCCCAAAACAATGTGGTGAGCAGTGTCTCTTATAAGGAGAGAATTAGCGGGTTATGTGTGCTAATTGGGGTTCTGATAGACATTGTCTCTTGATTTGTCTATCAGCCTCCTGATTAACATTCATATTTCTCTGTGAAGAAAAGCACTGAAAGATAGCTTCATTTTTTCCTGCTGTCAGCTGGCTGAGCAAAGAGAGGAAACCATTGCCATGGGTGCCTGCCTGGCTCCTGGGTGTTTCCATGCTTGAATTTCCTGCTTGTGACAACATAATGTGATTTTTCTTTTCTTTGCCATGTTTACAAACTTTTCCATTATCTGAGGAATCAAGCACAATACTCATCAAGGGCTGCTTGTGATGAGTTATTAATCTCAGGGCACTCTGACAGAAGGTTGCTCAAGGCATTGTCATGCTCAGTAAAAAAAGCAAATCCAGCCTAGAGATTTTAGAAAATGATGAATTTAAATACAAAGCAATTATTTATGAAGACAAATATTAGTGTAGGGTTGCCCATCACCAGCTTTGTATTGATCATTGATGCCAAAGTGCTAAGATGCACTCCTTGCCCTCTTTGGTAACAGAGATTACAAGAGTTTATTTTTTGTAGTAAGAAGAAAAGAAGAGGCATAGAAAAATATGGCCATTCCTTTATTTTTTGGTATTTGTTTTTGGCAGTGCCACTTTAGAAGAACTCTTCCCCTTTAAATAAAAATTTCCCCTCCTGTCAGCTTATTTCTCTACATGATTTTAAATCTACCTTATAGTAAAAAAAAAGTAAATGGGGTTTCCTTTGCAAATGGAGGGCAGGTGGTACTTGATCTTTGCTTAAAAGGAGGCAGACGTCATGCCCTTCTCACTGGGTATCCATAACCTCTTTTAAGCTGCTGCTCCTCTACTCTGAGCAGTGACTGTGATTCTTAAAGCCATTGAGAAATGTAGAAGTCCTAATTCTCAGAGAAATGATCTGAAATTTGTGTTTGTTAAAAATGCTTTTGTTGGTTTTGAAATGGTACATGGGCCATACGAGACATGTTTGTATCAGCTCTATCCTTACATCTCCAGAGGTTATTTTCACATTGTAGACCAGCTGGGCTCCATTTACACCTCTTCACCTAGGGAAAGACAGGAGATGATGTCAAGTGAATCTACACAGCTCTGGGGCACACTGAGTGTTATGATTGGATACATTAAAACATTGATATTGCAGTCTCATCCATTCTCTCTCACGCATGCACACAAGAAATATTGAATTGGGATTGTATTTTCTCACCCAAAACAATGAAAAAATTGAGGGGCTGGCTGACAGGATGAAACATCAGACCCACATAGCAAACACAGTGTATTTGTCAGTTCACAATAAATCATCTCATTGTCATGTAACAGACAGCATGGAGCATGTTAATCTACATGAACATCCAATTTACCTACTTGTAGTGGAAATGCTGTTTTCTGGGAATGCTGCTGCGGTGTTTTACATGCTCTCTTGCTCACATGCCCATGTTATATGAAAGTATGCTCTTTTCATAACTGAAAAATATCACTGGAGAATAGCCAGTTTTATTAAAAGTGTGTCTCCTGCTGATAGTTTACATATTTTGACAACCTCTTGGAGAGCAGCAATAATCAGCTTGAGGCCATGCTGTGCATGGCCTCAGTGATGCATGGCAGGAGCGCGGAGACCCAGCTCCGCATCCCGCCCGTGCCCACCCCCGGTGTGCTGGAGTGGAATTCCAAGTGCAGCTCTGCATTCATTATCACCTAATTATCTGCCTCATCGTCTTTCAAAGTCATTTTTCCTCATGACTAAACTTGGTCAAAATATTTTTATTTACCTGTGCTGGCAGATTTTCATATGTGAAGGAGTTTCATGTCGTCTCAGTTTGCATTGACTCAGCTGGAGCTCGTGGCTCCAGTCAGAGCAGAGGTGGCACTGGCATATCAGACTGAAGTCACTTGGGGACACAAGGTTGCTCTGCTTTCTGCTTGTCAGCCATAGGTAATTTTGCAAACAGGGGAATAAGTTCCAGGCTCCCCTCTCCATATCCTAGTACAATTTGAACCACCACTTGCATAAAATTAATTCTCTTTTTTTTCTCTCCCAAAAATTAATTATAGCAAGACCTTGACCACAGAATAAAGGCAGTAAGAGGGTGACAGCACAGATCTAGCACAAGGAACAGTAGGTTGGCTTCTACTGGTTATCCTTCCAGTGCTTTTTAGAAATTAAACTGTTAAAAGAAAACCTTTCTTATTATGTGCTTTTTCTATTACTTACAGGTGGATCCTTTGAGTGCAAATGAGAATAAAAACCACAGTGGTTTTGTGGTGTGGTGGTGGGAAAAAAAACCTGTTGCCTTTCATGGATGTATTAGTGATTTTAATGGTAATTGTATGGAACTTTTAAAAACACTTCCAAGAAATGGTAGTGGAGGGTAATCAGTTTTGAGAATAAGGATAGCCTATCCCATACAGAGTTGCACAGACTGTAGCAGTGATTAATGGGATTAAAAAAAAAAAAAAGAAAATTATTGTGACCTGTAGTTTCAGAACTGCTGCCTGTACCATAGTGGCATATTTTGGCTTTTAGATGTTGCTCAGTTTTCATCTATGTGTGAATACAGTGGACCCATTTTGGTAAATTACACAGTAGAGCAAACAAAGGTCTAACCTACATATCATTGATATCTGCTGGAAACCAGCTAGAGATGGCAAATGGGCAAGTATATCCCTGAAAAGTGTTCAGAGGGTTTGCTTGGAAGCCCTAAATAGCATAATGGGTGGCAGAAGCCAATACTGGGGAGTATTGAATATAGATAGGAGAAAAATTTCTCCTCTCTAGATACTGATCACTACAACATGGTATATAGTACCCATGATCCTCACATATTTTAAGAAGGACTTTTTGAAATCTATGCTCATTCAGGCTCCAATTAATAGAGGAATGAAGGATATACTGTTCCTAGTCTCTGATTATCTCTAGAGATCTCACTAGAATTTTCTACCTGGCATTGCATGCATAGAATATGGCTTTTGGATGATGGGGGTCAGAAAAAAATGATTACATAAAACGGTGATATCTATAGGCAATCCCAACTGAAAGGACTTTCTGCAAACCTGTGTGACTACATGACCTCCACAAGAAAGGGTTTCTTTTCCTCTGATGAAAAGGAGCCCAAATTAGACATAAACTTTCTGCCTATGGCTCCAGCACAGTCAGGTTGCTTCTGGTCAGATCCAGTGCTCAGCACAATTTCTTAAAAGGAAGAGCCTTACTCTCCATGGCTAGAGAGGTTTGACAGAATACGCTGCCAAAACCTCCCTTCAGTCTTTACTGTGTTTTTCATTTGTCCTTCACCTTGGTGCTATATCCAAATCTGTCTGGGGTGGCTCTCTGCTGTGTCTCAGGGAGACAGGCCACTCTCTCCAGTCTACACTGCTGAAACTTTCACCCAGGCCTTCACTTGCAAATTAACTTCTGAGACTTCCTGAACGCCTGTCCCATTCAGTGTACCTGCTTAGGTGTTCCTTTTGCATCACACAGATAACAGCACCATCATGCTGGAGTAATTTCTCCAAATTTCTCCATATTTAGTATCCTGATTTTGTTTCTTATTTTTACTTTGTCTTCTGCAACATCCCTATTTCATGTATTTTGTCTACTTTTATAAAACACCTTATGTGCCCTTCATTTTATTCAATGAAGACAAATGGTTTATCCATACCCAGCTACACTTTATCTACTACTGCTGCTGCTGATTGTTCTAGGTCAGGACACAACCTTTTCTTTGCTGAAAATACTAGCTAGGAGCAAATGATCGTTAATTCATATGGGTGACAACCTGCACCCATCTGGCTGGAGAAACTAAGAAATCTTACTGATGTTACCTGCATCTGTTTCTGTTGACCATGTCAGTATTTGTTCCTTTTCTTTAAGGTATACTGCTTTAGGTAATACAAACTTTTTTGGATCAGTTGTCCTTCTTTTCAGAAATTGTCTGATAATAGTATCCAAGTCATCACACGGGCCCTTGAATTCTATTTTAGTATAAACAATGAAACTCCTGATAAAGGTGAATAAGTCTCTACATTTTCAGAAGGAAATATGGGATAATTCCTGTTTTGTAGCTGGTGCTATCAGCAGGATGTCCTGCTGAGCCTGGTGACGGGACAAGAGACAATGTGTACAAGCTGAAGCACATGAAATTCCATCTGAACACAAGGAGGTGCTTGTTATTTTTGTGGAGTTTCAGTCTGTGAAGATACTCAGCCCCATCTGGACACATTGCTGAGCAACCTGCTCAAGCAGGAGGTTGAACCAGGTGATCTAAGAAGGTCCCTTCCAGCTTTGACTTGGAAATTTTGTGAGGACTTACAGTTTAAACAGTGAATCTTTGTTTATGTTATCTAATGCATGTCACTTTCATTCCACACAATGATGGTTTTCCTCAAGGTCTACTAACTTACTCACAGAAATGTCCACGGAAATGTTCACTCTGTTCCTCTTGTGCAGGCTAAATCTTGATGTTCTGAATTCCAAGGTTCAGACTGGAAAAGATGGTCAGGGTGTCACGTCCTACTAGATGGAGTAGTCTAAATGCCTTACTGAATCTGTGCATAAGACAGCAAAGAAATAACAGAAACCCTTTATTCCTATAAACCACAATGTTTCTTTAGTATTCTTGTTCTGATGCTTTGCATCTTGAATTGCAAACAATTGATTAATTGTAATACTCTTTCTGGGAAAAAATGGGAAAACAAGCTAGCACTGGAGATACAAACAACTTCCTCAATAGTTTGGCTAAGGAGACCACAAAAGTTTTACTTTAGCCAACATCATGAGATGTGTGCTTGACCTTTGTTTCTCAGTATTAGTTATCCATATATTGATTTTAATTTTCTTACAGTGATTCTTTCAATTTCTTCTATGTTTATTTGTAATTGATGCAGCAACCTTTTGTTGGCTTAGAAATATACATTTTCAAATGCAAGCTAAATCCAGAATTCAAATACTCCATACTCCTCCTGTGAGGATTGCTCTAAACTATATGGTAGTTAAAAGAATAATAATATTCTGAGAAAAAATATCCCATCTTTAGGAGTCTGGTTTCTTCTTATTGATTCATGCAAGCAGTGAGGTCTAATTGTTGCTTATATCTGCTTGGTTGTAGCTTTGGAAGGCATGACATCATCCAAATTCAGTTTTGTGTGATGAATGTTGCTTCTAGGTTTTTGTCTGAGAAATCTGCTCCCTGAGGAGTAGATTTGTAGAGAGGAAAACTCTGCAGGGCTGAGAGTTTAACTTGGCTGCTCTTGCACTCCTGTTTATAAACCCCTCATCACTGCCTGGACCTTCTATTCGGGGCTAGAAAAGTTAAAAAAATGGCTAATGAGAAACTCACCAGACTGCCAAGATTCGCCAAGGGTTTTGTCCATTTGTTTATGAGGCAGTATAGTGTGACATTGTCCTGAAATACTGTTGTTGACTTAGATGTGTAACTCCACGTGGATCTTCAGTCATTCCAATGGGGGAGGAACCTCAGCCTGCTGTTGGGACAAGCTGCTTCACAGGTGAGGTTTGAAACCAAATGCCTGAACAGGGTGAGCATTGTGGCTGGCTGTGATGCAGCTGTAAAACTCGGAGAGCAGGCAGTGCTTTGGCAATGGTGCTGTGGGTAAAGCAGATGCAAGTCTTGTGAGAGGATGATGAGTGTAGGTGCAAACATGCACATGTATATGTACAGAAACCCTGTGTATGGATACATAACTTCCCTGCAGTCAGTGCAGTTGTACACAGCACAGAACAGTGTGCTCATGCAGCTGGAGCAGAGATGCCCTTGTGGCCAGTGCAGGGTGGAGTAGGAGGTAGCCCCAGCCTCATGCACCTGCCAAACCCAAGGGTACCACACCTGCAACATTTTATGTCCTCTGACAGTTTCTGAGGGACTGGTTAAGTGCTTTGATACTGCCCAATCTGGGGTCCAGGCAGCTGTAATTTATCTGCTTATTAAGTGGGTGGTGTTTAACATCAAACATGTCCAAAATTATAAAAAAATAAAATAATCTTGGGTCTGATGTACAGACTCAACACCTCATTTGCGTTAATTACTGTACAACATCCGAGAGTTTTTCGTTCTTTTCCTCCCTTACATTAAACCTATGTAAATGCACTGATTTTGTGGTGGTATTAAAAGAAAAAAATATCAGCGCTTTTTAGTATCTTCTTCCACAGCAAATTTTCTTCTGGGGTTGAGGGAATTCGAGAGCGCTGTGCCTTGTTTTCCTGCTGTGGCTGTGGCCGTGAAGTGCCTGGCTTTGTGGGGACCCCTCGGCCGCTCTTTCTTCCCCGGGTGTCCATTGTGGCGGGCTCATTCATGCATCCCTAAATCCAGCGTGTGCAGCAAAATGCTGACTTCCAGGGGCAGGAAGGGCCTTCCTGAAACCGCCCCGCTGGCTCGAAATGCTGCATTTGTTTTATGTCCTCCTGTGGANTTAATCCCCCCGCCCGCGTTGCCCGGCCAACAGGCCAGACAAGCAGGTGATGCATTGACAGGGAGCAGATGGTCTCCCGCCGAGGTAAGCGGGGCCCAACAATGAAACCATATTGATCATATTGCTCCTTTTATCTTCTTCGGCTTCAACTTCGGTCTTGAGGTTTCTCCGCTAACAACACGCGCCCTCCCCCCTGCCCCAGCACCGCGGCCTTCCACAGCTTCTGGGGAGAGAGTGGGCCTTCACCCTGCCCACCCAGCTCCAGCTCTGTTTCCTCTCCTGCTGAAATCCGGCTGGAAGGAGGGAGGGCCAAAGGCTTCCCACCATTTCCCTACTCCCCATGACCCTTCGACCTTGTCTCCCTTGTACCCCTCTCCCTCCTGCCCTCTTTCCCATTTAGCAGGGGGGTGAGGAGACTGGGAGACCCCTCTGCCCCAGCCTGACCACTGAGGCACGACATCCCTCACTGCCTCCTTGGGCACCTCTCTCTTCCTCTTCCTTTGGCCCCCTTAACCTTGTTTATGTTTGTGTGTGTATAAAATAGGCTGGGGAGATGACTAATTTGCTCCCACCTGCCCTGTGTAGGAGAGCACCAGGAGCCCCCTCTGTGTTTGCTGTCCTCTCCTGTACTGTGCCTGAAGGTCACAACTCCTTCAGTCTGCTCAAGAGTGTTTAGATGTTTTAGGAATCAAAAACTGATGCCTTTCAATCCCTGTCCCTGTCACTTCCTCTCCTTGACTGCACACCCTTCTTCAACAGACAAACAGCCAGAAACATCCCTAGTCTCTCTTGGTGCTCGCTTCTTGCCCTTTCTCCTTCAGCATGCAGGGCCATCAGCACGAGAAGGAGCCCTGGAGCTCGCATCCTGCTCCTTCCATCGTGTGCCCCCCTCAGATGCTGGTGTACAGATAAACAAGAGAGAGAACCCAGGCCCTCCACCTGCCTCCCCCCTTGCTTCCCTCCCTTTCAGCAGCCCCAGCCTGCATTCACTGCTGTGTGAAGATGCTAAACACCGAGGATTCGAGCACTGTTAGCCACTATTCACAATTTTAATACTTGCTTCATAGCTGTCACATAAATTCATTGCCGACTGCAGGCTTAGAATAGCAAGAGGGAACTTTAAAATAAAGAAAAAGAAGGAGCATGTAAGGAAAAAGAAAAAAGAAATCCTAAGGGCACTTTGCTATGGTATCTGCACTTGTTTGCAGGTGGTTTTGGAAACTATAACTACTGTAACTCCACACAGTGTTCTCTAAAGTAGCTGTCACATTGTGTTGTTTTTTTTTTTAATCTATTACGCCAGCACACATGCACTTTTTTTTACAGTAGATAAAAATGCCTATAAAGGCTTCACCCCTCTCTTTTTTATAAGGAAAAAAAAAAAAAAAAGAAAAAAGAGAAAAGCAAAGAAAGAAGCTTGTGAATGAATGAAAAACAATGCAGGGTCACAAAGCTGTCGCAACCAATGTCATAGTGGTGCTGCTGGGCAGGCTTACAGAGGACTTCTTGTTCCTTGATTTTTATGGTGATCGGTAGAACGCATGTAGCACTTTGCGAACAGGTTCAGGACAAGTGGCAAAGAAAAGGCTCCTCACAATAAACTCTTTTCTACAGCACTGGGAGCATTATGCCTGCAAACACCTGTAGTTTTCAAAGAAGGAACTGTGAAAAACACAAACAAGAACAACAAAAAAATATAAATAGCAAGGCAAGACAAGTTGCACTGCATGTCACAATTGGCACAATGGTGGTTTTTTTTTAAACTCATCTGAGACTGTGGAGTTTAAAAAAGCCACAGAAATATTATTGAATACCAGTGCCAGAATTCAGAGGATGCTGAGCTTGGGAACAGAGAAATGAGATGAAAAGAGAAATGGAGTGATCTGGCAGGTTATCAGTACTGCTCTGCTATGTCCTGCAGGAACCAAGAGCCTGCTATTCCTTCTGAAGCATGTCCCTGAAATGGCCACCAAGTCCCCATGACCTGTGAAGCCAGGGTCTGCACTGAAATCCAAGGGGCATCCTTACATATGCCACTCAGCCCAAAGGCTCAGTAGTACAGTCCAGACTTTTTTGTCTAGGTACTAGACACTCATTAAATATGACTGCTTTAGACCGTAAAAAGACTCTTATCTTCCTCTTCAATGTTGGGATAAACTAACATAAACTAAAATATCATAAGAGGACATATAAAAAAGGGTCTTTGGCTTAACTGACTCTCAGATTGATGAAGGGAACAGCTCCTGACCCCAAGATTCCTCATTCCAGTAGATGTATTGCGAGCCAGGTCCCCAGTACTTCTTGGGTGAAAACCCCAGTTCATGTCAGAGTAGGCAGCTATGTTTTTTAAAAACCTGTAACAGAGGTCCTTATTAGCATCCAGGAGAGAAACCTCTTCTCCCTCCAGAACAGCCAAAGTAGTTCAATATTTCAAAATTAAAATTTGTTCAAAATTAAAAATTTGTGTGAAGCAGACTCTTCTTCATTTGAAAAAACTAATATAACTTATTACGATTCTCTATGTCCTTCACTGTGCCCCTTTTCTGTCCCTGGTTTTTCCTTTGGGATTCAATTCATTAGGACTCCTGCAGTCTTAAATTTACCAAAACATTTCATTTTGATAAAGTTATAAAAACCCAACATTCATAGTCTTGATTGTTTCTGTTGCTAACAACTTTATTTAAAAAAGGAAAGAAAAAACTCCTCAATTGCCCCCAAACTTCATCCTACCTCTTCCTACCTTTTTTCAATTATAAATGTAACTGCATGCAACTTAGTAGATTGAAATATGGGATGTTTGAAGCAGAGAAGATTGCTGCATGTTTTATTTGGAAATTGATCTGATATTTTGTTGTGGGTATTAATCAAAGGTGGGGAAATAAGAGCATGGTCACCAATCCATCACATGACACTCCTCAGTGCCTTGAACTATCACCTCTTGTTTCATAGGGGAATCTCTGGACTCAAGCACAACTTATTGAACTGGTACACATACACCAGGTTTTGGTATTGCTTGATAGAGGGTTGCATTTCTGAGTGACTGAAGTAAACTAATGCTTGGCATTTTTAGATCACTAGCCTGATATCTGCAACTCCTCTGTACAACTTTCCTACAAATTGGAATAAGATGAAAGCTACAGTGGTAAAGTCTGAACTGAAAAATATTATCTACTTTATCTTAATAAATGAAATAATTTTCTCTGTTCCCTGAACAATTTAAATATGCTTTAGTAAAAATGGAGAACTTCTATATTTTCCCTCTCTTTCTTTTTTTTTTTTTTTTTTTTTCCCTTTCTTTTTTTTTTTTTTTTTTTTTTTTTTTTTTAAGATGGTTTGAAGTTTTTTGGCTATATCTAAGAATCCTGAAGATACTTGCACAAGAAGAATGTAGTATAAAAATTTTAGAGCTGCAATATAATCTTGTAGGGGTCTGACTTATCCTATTAAGCCTACAGTTTAAAGTAGTTCAAAATATTTTTTCCTGGTGCAAAACTCCTTCTTTTCTGGTAGCTATCTGTTGTATTAAGATGACAGGCATAAATGGTTTTTTGCTCCTTAGATAGACCGTAACTGTAGAGTTGAATCAAAGGACAATGAATTTTTCTGTTGGCCTCAGGCAGTTTTGGCTCATTTAAAACTTAATTGAAATGGCTGTGTAGAGCCATATTACACTGATTCTGTGAGCTTTTACCCCTTTCAACGAGTCTAACCAGAGAAGTAAGTGTATTGCATCTGGGAATTTCAAATCAAATGTACATCCACGTGTTCCTGTCCTGGTGGGAATTAGGTGTGCTTATCTTAGAATTAATTACCCTGAGTTAAACAGCAATCTGTCATCTTTGGCTAAAGCATAACCAAAATCTTTTCTTTAGGACAAGGTTTGGGATATTTTGTGAAAACTTGATTCTGTATTGGTGCGCTGGTGATACCATCATCAATGCTAGGGCTTAGCACACAGCAGCAGATGGGATGGAGGAGCTATTGCTGTTCCCAGTTTGTGTGGGCTTTGCCACAACAGGGTTGTGAATAATTGGCATTTTCCTTGCAAGTTGAAAGATATTCTAGTGCCATGTGCAGTCTGGTATTTTAGCACCTTACTTGTGTTAACAGCAGAACTATGGTTCCCTAATTCCTCTTGAAATGCTGATGTGCTTACCTGCCCTTTGTTATAATGGGGTTAAATAAGTTCAGTGTGACTAGCAGTGATTTACTAGAAGAATCATGTTTTGCCTGTAGGAACATGAGACTGAGAGCTTGATTGTGTGGGGTAGATCTGCTTTCTGTATGCTTTGTTAGTTGTTGCTTGAGCATGGACTGAGATTAAGATATTTTCTTTGCCTTTGGATCTATTCCAGACATTTTTTTGGACATCTCTAGATTGTTCATCTTTCAGAGGTCCGAAGAGATGTATACTATGGCCTATTTTGGTCAACTTGAAGCTGATCAGACAATGAACCTCATATTCAAATGGGTATTGGCTAGGACAATTACAGCAAAATTAATTATTGCAATTTATCACTTTGTAAATCACTAATCTGCAGCCTTATCCAGGAATTCTTTACAGCTTTGTATAGTTCTGTTACTAGCAATCAAGAGTGAAACCATGAGGCCAAGACCTTTTGGGATTATCCATCTGAATACCTTCATATATAAATAATTACTGAAGTCGATGGGACTAATTAAACGTATAAAACTATGGAAATGGTTGCAGCAGTGAATCTGAAATGTGCCTTTGTTCATTATAAATTGCTTGGTTTAATTTGTTATATCTACAAATACCTCCAGACATGTATATTTATATATGTGCTTATGCTTGTAAGCAAAGTTTATCTTCTCTTCCAGCAGTGCCAAAGTAGAACTTTCTTGACCGTAAAGCAAAGAACAAGTCAAGGTTTTCGAAAATAGCTCAGTACTATTATTTGTACTGTCATTTAGTTTTGCAATGTCTGTAGTCATGCTTTTTTGCTGTTCTGTTTGGCTCTTGGGAGTTTGCTGACTGTGGAAAGACTATTCTCTTTGAGATAAAGTCTTCCTGACACTCAGAATATACTCTTTGACCTATATCCTCTATTTCTGCTTTTTCATATGCACACTCTTCCTTTTGTTCATGGTTAGGAAACAGATTAAAGAGATAGCAGGCACTGTGAATTTTCAGCTCTAACAGGGCCTTGAGCATCATCAAATAAGATTATTATTTGAGAAGGGCAAGGAGAGTGCTTGGCTCAGCAGCCTGACAGCTTTTATTGACTTGTTCTTAAAGGTGCTCTCCTGGGCAAGAATTGGTACCGGTGAGCTGAATATATCTGAATGAGGAGTGCTGGAGTGGATGCCACAGTGTTATCCACCACACAGCTTTTCAGTTCAGTAGGGTTTCTCTAACAGGGTTTGTACCTTAACAGTATTTTAACTTTCAAATGCTTCAAAATCTAGCCCTGCCACGTCCCTGGTAACTGCAGTCATTGGTTTCTGCAGTCACTGTGGCAGCAGTCTGATTGTGTGAAGTAAACTGAGGGACAGGATCCCAAGTTTCCTAATTGTTTCCTGACTGCACAGAGCAGAGAGCCTATAAAAGAGTTGGGATTAAATCTGCATCTGAGCAAAACAAACAGGTCCCATTTATTGTAAGCTGAAAGAGGCAGACTGGCTATAGTTTCTGGTTTGTGCATTATTGTCACCATGCTACGAACACCATGGCTGCTTCCTCCGTGCTGACAATTGAAAACTCCAATATTCCATACCTTAAAAATCTAGTGTTATAGTTTGTTGCATGGTTTTCCACTCATTCATGTTGCTCCTCAGTAACTTAGCAATGACCAGTCAAGATATGCACACACCATATTGTTTTACGTGTTTGACTAGAACACTGACAGATTAATAGGAAGGGTAAATAGCTCTGCACTCTGTGGTGGCTCAGTGTGGGCTGGCAGGATTGACTGCTGCCAGACTTTGTTGTATTTGCACAGAGGAAGCCGCAGCAAAAGCCTGCTGGGGCAAGGTGACGTGGGTCATGGGTATTTGTTTCTCATCTCTATAGAAAACAATTGTCCTCTCAATGGAAGACAGCTTTTGGAAACTATGTGGTTCCACTAGTGGGCAAGCATTTGTACTTCCAGAGCCCTAAATAAAATGCAGCTATAGAGTAGCAGATGTGTTAAGTGTCTGCAATACCCTGCATATCATGCAGGAGAGTTTGGGTTCATACACTGATAAATTATTTGCATCTATTTCTTTGACTTGCTCAGTTTAGAAGAGAGTATTGCTCAGATTTTCATGGGTATTTTCCTGGAAATTTCTTCTATGCTGAATACTTTTCTAATGTATCTTCTTATGAAGAGCACAAGGACTCCATTTGTCCATGATATAGCTACTTTGGTTATTGCAAAAGATCATTATTTTAACAATTGCTAGAGCATCACCTTGGAAGCATCATCTGAGCATCACCTTGGAGCATCATCTGAGACCTCGTCTTTACAGAAGAAGATACCATAAAAATTTGCAGTGAGACTGAGCTTTTAAAGTGATCATACAATTATAAAGCATCTAAAGTAGTATTTTTTTCTCTAGTTTCCAGTGTGAGGTACATCACAAAGCCAGTGTTTGAGAGGTTGGCATACAGGTCTGAGGTCCAGAATGAGGATCACAGTTTCTTCAGCTGTGCAGGTTCTGGGATGGCAAACTGAGGCACCCAGGTTCCTTGGGCAGATGGTCTTGGTTTCCTCTTGAAGAGCTGAAAGTCCTTGTGAAGGACACGTGAACATGGATCACCTGGGATCACCTGGAGGTATGTTAGGTAGTTTGGGTACTGCTGGTGGTGATGTTATGGCAGTACAGACTGCTGCAATAAGCCCACCTCAGAGGTTCCCATGTGCTGATTCCCAGGCTATCCCTCCTGGCCCCAATGAATACCTGAGCTCAGTGGTTAGCCCTATACTGTGGATGCATCTGCACTCAGCTGGGTTATCAGGCAAACCAGATGCCATCTCCAAAGGTCACACAGAGGGCCCTGCCCACAGCAATTTTAAGGCATATCTTCTGAAACTCAGTCTTGTGCCATGACCTTTCTCTTTTCCTGAGTTACCCTTGAGGATACACTCTGTTTTGCCACATACTGCAAAGGTGCAGAGACTTCCACTGTGTGACCCCCACAGAGTGTTGATTAAACAGTGTTAGGAACTTTTCTGTGTCTAAAGGTTTGCATGGTGTTCACCCATGAGTTGTCCTGCTGCCCATTTCCTAGATATGTTTTTATTCTAGGCAGGGTAGTGGCTGCATGCAGTGTGTGAAGAGTGTAAGCCTCATGCAGTGCAGGCATATGCCCATTGGAATATTGCTTTGTCTTACATTCATGAAGTTCATTTCCTTGAGGGAAAAAACTCAATCAAAACCAAACCAATAAAATACCTGAATGGCTTCAATTTAAATAATTTTTGATTTCATGAGACTCACTTAAAATAAACAGTGGTGGATAGTGAAACTATTCACTATTTATGTATAACTCTCAACAATGTTGTCAGCCCACAAGAAAATCAGTGTGGGAATCAACCCTCTATTGTCAGGATAATATAAACACATGACAAAGGTCCTCAACTCCAAAAAGGGAGGAAACGAGCAATTCCTCTCCTTCCTTCCTGCAGAGTGTTTTACCCTTTCTCTGCTCTAGGGTAATTATTTGCACTGTAGAGAGGTGGCCATAAAGCACTATCACCCTGAAAGTGGTGGCATGAGCAGATTGCTGTGGGGTGGGGTGTGAGCTTGCAGAGCCTCAGACACTGCGTGGTTCCCTGTTTCAGCACAAGCTGCAAAAGCTATTTTGCATTGCTCACAGGATAAAAAAATCCTGTGTGGGGAGCTGTATACAGTAATATACTACATATTCAAGCTGTAATTTGCCTCACTCTATTTGTTTTGTGTAGAGATAATCTGATGTGATGATGTTTTACAGTAGCTTTGTTGAAATTACTGCAGACGATCTAAGGATCCAGAATGGGCCCCAGACTTTTTTTTCGCCTCAAGTAGAATATTTGAATAGGTTAATGGCCACAATAAACCTGTGGACAGTCCTGAACCACATCATGATGTGACAGTGATTAGTTGCTGCTGTTTGGTAATGGAGACAAGACTCTCTTTTTCCCTCATTTACAATGACCTTGCCAGCTGTCACTGCATCTTTTCAGCATATGCAGAGACACTGTGAGGCCTCCACGCAATGGAAGAGGGTTCTGGGTTTTGGCCATAGTGAGTTTCACCAAAACTTCAAATGTTCTTGGACTATATCTATGTACAGTTTTTATATAAACTATAGGTATATAAAATTTCAGGCAGTACAGTCACATGGAAATTAAATATATCACTGCCCTGAAATTTATCTTTCAAGGTTTCTGGGCTTGCCACTGACATTTTAAAATTGTTTGATGTTAAAGGCATGATACAACTACAACATAAAGAATCTTTACTTTTATCCCTGTTTGCTAGACTGTGACGTCTCTAGAGTAAAAAAGAGAAGAAACATTAGTGTCAAATATGGAGATGGAATACTTTTTCAACATAATTCTGCTACATGGCTTTATGCATCAGTATTCAGAGGAGTCTTTACAGAGCATTCTTGTCCCAAATATTGTAGTGTTTACAAATGGATCTGTTCCAGCACGAATATGCCATGCAGGAACTGCTCTGGCCAAATCACTGGCTTAAATTTGAGCAAAGAAGTTACTCCTGTAGCCTTAGAGCCCTAATAATTTCTTCTTGCAAAGTAGTTGGCTGTGAGGGTAGAAGGAGTGAATAGATATATGTGTTAACTGAAATGTGAACAAATATACTGGAGAGTGTAGGGAAATTTGGATTCTTAGAGAGATCATATCCTCCCTTCCTGGTGTGACTTTTAGCTGGTTGTATCTGTACAGCACGATGGAACAGAAGCTTTCCATTGGTATCCATCATGCTATTGATGGTTCTTCATCTGGATTATACATGGTAGTATCCATCAACAGCTATACATTTAGCATTGGTAAAAAGTGAAGTAAACAAAAGTTGTATCAAATTTTACTGCTACAATTGGGTGTTCTTTACAGGGTGCCTGCTGAAAAGTTTACTGGTTTTAATGGATTTTAGTATTACCATTCGTTATTTTAAATATTTGAGGCATTGCTTCACTGGCGATATTGAAGAACAGGTTGGATGCAGTTCTGTGCCATGTTCTTTAGGCTGACCCTTCTTGAGTAGGAATGTTGGACCAGATAACCCACTGTGGTCCCTTCAAACCTTACCTGTCGGAATCCAAGCCATTCCTCTTCGTGCCCCAAACCCCGGACAGGGGTCTGGGC
>VZRH01000661.1:143169-163136 GCA_013397555.1 Urocynchramus pylzowi | reverse complement strand
CTTACCCATTCTGTGATTCTGTGTTTGTGTTTGCTGAAACAGGTGATATAAACTGATATTGACAAAGATGCCACTGAGAGTTAGGCACCCAGCCCCCAAGGACCTCAAATAAAATGGTGCAGGAAGGTTGTCTCCTGGTTCATAGAAGTATATTGCCATGTAGTACAGTAAAAAAGGAAGTAAGCAGTCACCAATTTACCTTCTTTAATGAACTCACAGCCAGCAACAGTGCAGGCAGCATGAAGGGAACAAAATGCTGCAGCACACATGCACAATGGCTGCTTTCTGTTGTATGTTTAACAATTTAAAGTCAGTAAAATACCTTGAGAGAAACAGACTAGCTCTAGAAGTGACCAGGCAGACATTCATTAGTTATGAGAAGGACTAAAATCATAATGTTAGTTCATTTAATTTGTTACTATTTTGCTGCTTTTGCCTGCTCCTTGACAGGAAGAAGAGGAATGTAAAGTTGCTAATTTACTTTCCTTTCAAAGCATTTCCAGGAGCAGGGCACTCCACAGCATATTTCATTACCACCCTCCAGGCTTGCCTGAGCCCATATCAGAGGTGTTGCTATGTGGCTGAATTTTGAGCTGGTCAGTAAGAAAGAGGGCACAGGACAGCATATGAGCCCAGTTGTTGTAGGAATTAGCCCTGATCACCAGCATGGCTTGGAAGTTTCATAACTGGGAAAAGTGTATCACATTGGAAAACAATTCTGGTATCTTCCAAATGCTATTAACAAGGTGTGTGATTAAACTCCCCCAGGGTTATGTTCTGTGCCTTTCATTTTATTGCCAGTGGCCCTTATTTCATGGTAGTAAATGCAACAGAAAGGGGGTCTAGAGTCTGGAGTTCCTTTCAAATGTGTGACAGAAAGACCTCTATAACATGGATTACATCTAAATGGTTCAACAATTAAAACTACAATTAAGACACAGGTGAAATGTAGAATCCAGCAGCAGAGTGGCTGTAGAAGTACAAAAGGAACTTCAGTAAACCTGTCAGATAGGAAAGCCTTGCAGAGGGGAGGACTGGTCTCACTGCAACATGAACTATTTGGCAGTGCTGTCATCCTTCTGAGCTGTTGGGAAATGTCTGAGCTCAGGTGGAAACCTGTATTCTGGATCTGCAGCCCAGTCCCTGAGCCTGCTGACAGAAGGTGTGTCTCTTCTCATTCAGGCTCTGTGAGCTTTCCCTCTCTCCTCGACTTACAGTGCTGCTGGCTCTGGGTTTCACATAAATAATCCTGGAGTCATTACCCGGCCCCTTCTGCCGATACGATGGCAAATGCTGACAGCAAAGCCGCTTGTTCCTGGAGCGCTGGCTCTTAAAGGCTGTGACTAACCCCACTCTTCTCCTGCAGAGAAAACATTATTGATAGTTTTCTGCCACAGCAGTTTGTACAAGTCCTGGAAAAAAGTCAAGATCTGTTGAAGAGGATGGGTTACTCCTGTTGCCAGTTCAACAGATGTTTTTTAGGAATTTTATTTTTTGCAGTATGTCCCTAAGCTGAGAGGCAGGACAAGCTGGTTTTTTTTTGGAGGACCTGCTTGCTATCTACTGCCACTCCTTGCTGCAAAGTTCTCCTGACCTGTAAGGACTGGAGTGAAACCCCTGTGGTTAGAGGGAAACTGCAGCTATGGGCACTGAGAACTGAATTTGGGTTTCTTCATGGAACTCATCCTACTATTATTAACAGAAAATTTCTAATAATGATATTGAAGTTAATTCAGGCTAAAATTTAATTGAAGCAAAGTTGCAATTGGGAAGTCAATTGGTTTTGTGGTTTGGGATTTTTTTCCCCTTCTTTTCACAAAAATATCTTGAGCATTCATGTTGGTTTTGAGCTGGTTGGATTCTACTTTTTCCTGGTGGATGGTAATTTATTTTTCTTGAAAATACTCACAGATAAACCACACAGCACCATTCACAGTGCTTATAAAGGCCAACATTTCTGTAACATTTCTGCATTTGCTGTGCCACTTACCCCACTGGTCTTGCAATGAGCAGGAGGGGTCAGTTTTACATGGCCGTATTGTAGATCAGTGGCATTGTCTGGTGGCTGTGGAGACAGCAGTCAACTTATATGCTATCAAATTAGTTCCTGCAGAATTTAATTAAAGAGGTCTGTCTGCAGCAGCACTTTTTCTGGGTAGCGTTTTGGAAAACCCTTCCTTCACATAAAAATAACTCGCCTCTTATGTGTCTTTATTCCATTTTGGGTGCTCTTTTAATCAAAGCTTCTGCTGCATTGAAAACCTGCCTCACGTACAAACTCACTATGAAGTTTGTAACTGATGGGAACTCATTCCAAGACAGAAATGCTGCTGAAATCATCCATGTTTTTGTGAAACGACCACCTCTTGACAACTAGCAGCTTCTTTCAAAATCCAAACATTTTGCTCTTCTGCCACTAATTTGTTTGCATATTGGTTTTGCAGAATATCAGTTTGTTCCTTCAATTACAGCTAAGTTTTCAAAAGACAGACGTGTTGGGGGTTTCTCCTGAGCTTAGAATCCATTTTCTTTTTGAAGCAAGCAAGCAGAACTGCAGACTCGATTTGCTTATCATGCTCCAGCTCTTCACTGGGAAGCAGGACCAAGGGCTCTGTGTGAGTGAGGGCAGTGATACTGAGCTGGCTATACATTTTCCCTCTGTTAAATTTCCACATGGAGGGTGTTTATGGCCCTCCAAGACCAACTGCCTGAATACTGGGCATGACGGCAGCCTGGTGCCTCACACCTCCAAGTCCTTCACTCCCTGCACTGGAAGCACGTCACGTACAAAGGAGAAGTAAAACACAAAGGACAATTATAGATCTTTGACGGGTTTCTGACGCTGGAAGGACCCAATCAGAATTTCTCATCTGACTGTCCCGAAGAGAGGAAAAACACTTATCTTAAAGATTCACGATCTGGGAGCCCGATAGGCTCTGCCGTTTCCATAGAGCTGGGCCCTAGATTTCCCTTTAATGTAATTAAGCCTGAAGATTTATGAATACAACAGGCCAGAACTTGATCCATGTTCATTTTCAATTACTGGAGTGAAAGGCCTCCATCCAGATGTCTCTATTTACAGCATTCACACAGGCAGGACCGGGGGCTGGGGGAGGAGGGACCGCAAATTGTCACACTTGTTAATTCTTCACTGAGGACACTCAGCAGAGGTCTTGGCTTTGACCCCCTGACAAAAGGCAGGGGTCTGCTGGAGCAAGTGCATCAATGATGAGGGGGCTGACCCGCCGACCTGCCAGGGTCACTCCCTCTGCTTTGTAGGTATTTGGGTAATAATGGGGGTTCATTCCTTATTTTTATTTCTGTTACAGTGCCAGGGCAGGGAAAGAAAGAGAGGAGCTCTGATGTGAAAGACAAACATACATAATGAGAGGATCAAGCTTCCCCTGGCAACAGTAACGACTATGAAATGCTACAGGGGAAATACACAGTACTTAGTGACCCACATAATCAGGCCTATTTTAGCAGCATTGTTTTATTTTTCTTTTGAACGTTTCTTTTTTTTTTTTTTTTTCCCTCATGTTCCCAGATCCATATCTTAGTGCAATGAGCAATATTTGGGCATAGCATCTTTTCTCCATCACCAGCACTAACCTGGTGCTAGATAGGCTTTTCATCAGGCTAGTGGTGGCTGTACAATATCAAGTGTTGTACTGTCTGTCTGTATTTTCATTCCAGTTCCTCAAAGCTCTTGACAGACACATGCTAGATGCTGTTTTCTCCATTTTAAAAATGCTTAAAGCAAAATAACTGAAGTGTCACTGTAAAAGAAAACTCTACCTTTTAGCCATCTACACAGAGCTCCAGGCTTTGTTCATCTTTGACAAAGCTGGTGAAACATTGTGAAATCCTAAAAGCAGCAGTTTCTCTCTCATAATGGTGTTTCTATTTTCACAACACAAGGAACAAGGCTGTGACAGGGCAATATTGTTTTCACTGAACTATAATTGCATGTCATAAATTAAAATATCTTCATTAGAGCAAGCTCCTTTACAAATTTTCCAAAAGGATAGATTATTTCTTGAAATGGCAGAAAGTGTTCCACTCCATTAGCATTTCAAAGAGATTTATTTCTTTTGCCTTCTGAAGCTGTACCTTTTTGACTTGCAGATAGGCTTTGAGGTTTTAAAGGGATTTGAACTAACTTTGCCAAATGTGAAATTATGAGCAAAACCAGAAGCCCAAAGCATCCTTTCCACCTTCAGGCAGTGAATAAAAGCTGCATAAATATTGCCCAGGAATGGCTATTGTATAAAGCTATTTGGAAAAGAAGAGCAAAAAGGAGGAATGAACACCTGATGCTATGAAATCCAACAAATTTTTTATCATTCATTGAGATGAAATTCAGAAGTTCCTGAAAGAAATAACTGAAAATAACCCAGGAAGAGTGGGTGCCAGTAATCAGAATAGCCATAGAAACATTGATTCATGTAGGTTTGAAAGGACCTTTTAGCTCATGGAGTCCAGCCATTGTAAACTGTGTCTCTGTTGTAACCAGTTGGCTACAGGGTTAAGAATCTGAATGTGATTTATACTCAGCTATTGCTCACACCACGAGGTGTATTATACCTTTAGGCTTAAGACCTGTTTGAGCTTTAGACTCTCTTGTTTTGTAGCAGAGATTTCACCTGGGACTTGCTAGGCCTTGTGGCTCTAGGTTTCAGTGTAAGGTGTTTCTTGGATGAGGCTCCTTGTTGCCATAGGGGGTCTGCAGTCCTACCTGGGAGAGCAATCATTGCAGAGACTCCACACAGGCTCCACTGTTTTGCCCATCTGTTTTGGGGTAGAATCCTCTTGTCATGCTCCTGGTGTCCCTTCCCCTCCAGTCACTCTTGAGAAAAGCTGAGGAAAGGGGCCACAGCTTATCAGGAAGGATCTGCTGTTCGAAAGACTGATCAACAAAAGAGAAAAGCAGCTAAAAATACTTCGATTAAAAAAAAAAAAAATGCTGTTCTTTATGTCTAGGGTGAGAAGGTAAGAATCCTCCAAACTTGTGTTAAATTGATCCCAAACTGTCACGATAAAAGAGATGGGGAGTGGTAAGAAGGAGTAAAGGAAGCATCTTTCTTCTCATTAATCATGGACTGATCACAACCAGTTTTTTTCAGCTGCAATTTATAACTTTTTTTTTTTTCCAAAAAGAAACAACCATTTTACTTCCACATAGAGAGACAAGGATTTATTTTAGAAACTAATAAGTGAAGTTGAGGTTATGTCGCTTGATCTCATTGTACTCACCTGTAAAATTCTTGCTTCTCTTTTGGTCAGGAGAAAGGACCAGCCAGAGATGGCAATGTTTTCCATCCTCTTAAATAACCTCTGATTGTGTCTTACGGAGTAGTCTGTGCTGGCCTACTGAAAATTGGACCAACACAGGGCATTTTGGAAAACCTCACCTGCAATGGCCTGTGATCAACATTATAGGTGTAGAAAAATTGGTTTAGATACACACTTACAGTTTCCATGCTATATTGCTCAGTTGGTGCTTGTATTCAGTTTTAGTCTGGATGTCATCCTGAACAAACTGTGAAGTTTTGTTTTGTGTAATGGTAGAAACTTGTAATTTTGGTTGTTTCTGATGAAAGAACATAAGGAACATAACAGAAGAAACTGCCAGTTTGAATGAAAATTGTGATGTGAATATGTTGGAAAAGAATGTATGTTATTTATGAGATTTGTCTTAGTAAAGAATACTTAAACTTTGTATTATTTAATATCATAGTTGAACATGATTACATCTTGAATACTTCCAGATACAAGATACAATACTTCAAGATACTTGTATTGTATCTTCCAATACAACTTGAAGTAAAAAGGACACAAAATTTACCTTCATTCCCTTAGGGAGAAGAGATTTTTCTCAAGCAGTGAGCTGAGGCAGTGCAGTTCAAGCTCCACTTTGATGGAGGAGGGATTTGAAGCCCACAGTGTAGACCCCAGACATCAAATGGCGTGGCACTGTCGAAGCAGCCCAGGGGCTGCTCTCTGCCCAGGATTCACTCGTGTCAATCTTCAAACTGAAGTTTTATAGCAGGTTCTCACAGAAGCATGGCTCTTCTAAAGGTGATAGAAATGTGCTGTTTTAAATCATTCATTATTTCTTCTGCAGGTAATGTTGGTCTCATGTCCCAGGACTTCAAAATATATGTTCCAAAGCTTGACGTTCCAAAAGTTGCGTATTTATTAGGAGCCGAATGCGAACTATTACTAGAATGTAATTACAAGGATTAAGTACTTTGTGTACTCTTATAATTTTCTTTTCATGACATATTGAGACACTTTTTCCTTATTTTTGTATTATTTATCTACCTTTTCAAAGGATTTATTCTGAAATGGATTGCTCCTGTGTATCTGTGAATTTTTAATACTGTAGCAGAGAACATGTTTAGTTTTCTCTGTCCTGCCCTTGGTGGAGGGATAGGAGTTCTGCTGAGGCAGGATTTCCAAGGTCAAACATGCTAAAACAAAAAAAATTTGAAAAAAAACCTTGCCAGTTGGGTAAAACTTGGCAGAAAAAAAAGTTGTGGGTGCTACTTTGAGAATGCAGTTGTTATGGGTGACAGACAATGTAGGTGACAGGTGTGACATTGCTTCTAGACTTGCATAGTTTTGGTGACTAATGGAGCCCAGGATTTTGGATGTTTGAGGAACTGGTATCTCACTCACACAGAGTTTACCTGGAAGAGCAATGCAAACAGGCCAGCTCTTCAAAAGGGGACACTGGTTCCACTGCCTCTTCCTTCCAAAGGTGGCACTGGTATTTGGGACCTCTGTGGTACTGGTCTGTCTCACCCATGCCCTTAGGGAGGGTTCTGAATTTGACTTTGATTCTTCAGAAAAGGCTTTGGGGTAAAAACAGAAAAGGGACAGTGTATGTGAGGTGTGAAAGGAAGCCTGGTCTCTGAGGATATACCAATGTAATTCTGGTACCCTCACCAATATCCTTTTCTGCAGTAGAGATAACTGTGTTTGCCAGGGTTCCCAGGTTGTTCCTACTGCATATGCCCAGATTTATGCTTGTGTTTAAACCTGGATTTATTTGGTTGGACATTGCGACCATTCTTGATACAGGTGTGGTTGCACATATTCTTTGCAGATTCACACTCAAAGCTAATAGGTCCATAATCACATCTCTTCCTTACACAGTTAAATTTTCCACTTGGAAAAATGATCTGAGGTGATGTAAACTGCTTTATTAATGAGGCACAACCCTCCCTTTCTCCCATACTCTCTTGAATGCTGCTCCAGGGATGACTGAGTTTATCCTAGATAATCTCAGCAATGAGATTTGGCTCTTTTACTCTCCTTGGAAAGATAGTGTGAAGGCCTGAGAGGTCTAAGAAATCAAGATTTGTCACCAGCATCTCTGACTAATGGTAGTACACAGTCTGTTTTTCAAGTGTTTCTATATCTTTATGAGCAACACACAGCAATGGTATCTTGAACTTTCATACACTGGCCAAGTTTGGTCTATTCTTCTACAAAATGTTAGCTTAAATCTTATTGTTATTTGTCCTTTGAACAGCCAGCCTTGTGCCTGTAATTGCATTGATGGGCTTACATCAGATCTCAGGAGTGTACGTTCCTCCTTTAGTTTATAATTTACATGATGAGCTCATACCTGAAAATACCTGTGAAAAACACTTGGCTTAGACTAGCATTAAAGGGATAATAATCAGGTAAACTTCCCCTGTCACTGCACTGACTCTCTCTGAAGATTTTGGACACCATGTCTTGAGCCACAGCACAGAAGGTTAAGATACACTTATGCAATCATTTGAAGCACCAGCAAACACGTTTTGCTTTCTCACAGAAATTAGGCTAAATAATTTCCTTTGTATCTGAAGTATAAATGACTTCCTATTACAGGGAAGAGGAAAGATGTGTTATTTTCAGAGGCACAAGGAAAATCCTGAAATGACCAGTGGCTTAATATGGCAGCTTGGTTACTTGTTTCAGAAAAATATTTTGAGCAAGTAATACTAAGGAACTCTATTTAAAACAGAGTGTGAGCTGGAAGATGGTACTCACTTACTGTCTCTAAGTCTTCTGAAGGCCAAGATATTTGTGAACCTCTTTAAAATAGCCTCAAATTCAGTATAATGAAAACATGAAAAGTGTTTTCTTAACCTCTACTGAACTCTACAGAGATATGAAGGACTGATCAGGCTTTCTTAGAGTTTTTTTTCGACTGATGAGCTGTATTTGTTTGCTTTTTTTTTTTTTTTTCAAAATGTACTTTTTATTAAAAACACCTGATACAGTAGGTGGAATCAGAATTTCTGCTGTTAATCTAAACTAATTGCTGTTGTGAGGATGGTTTTCTGAACAGAGCCAGGAGTCTGTGGTCACACTGGTGTGCTACAGTGCTCCCTTCAGTATTCCATTGTTCTATGAAAGTAAGAGCTAGAAAATTAAAGTGTTGAAGTTGAAAATCCCCAGTGCAACTTCATTTTAAGTGAGATGCTGTTGTTCAGTTGTATTTTGTTTTTCTCCTTGCAAGTTTGATAAATGAGGCACTTGCCACACCAGTCAAAATTTCAAACTGTGTATTTTGCTGTGAGGTTTCAGATGAAGTTTATTTGCTGCCTAGGTAACAAATCCAGATGTGGCACTTGTCTGTGTATTTTACTGAATTATGTGAAACAAGCTGAGGACAAAAACAGGAGACTGTGCTCTGTTAAAGTATATGCTGTGGTGTTTCAGTTTGTGTTACTAGGGAAAGCAAATATTGTATCCTTGTCATTTGGATTTGTCTGGAAGTGAAACCAGGAGCTTGGCATTTAGACATGAATAACTGCCTGTATGATTTCCATTATCTTTAGCTGAGCTAAGATTGTTTTACTTTAAAAAGTAATTGCTTGCATATTGATTAAAGCCTCATGACTACAGTGTTTCAACAGAGAAGAAAATTCAAGCAGAGGGATGAACAGGACTGATTCCTGCTACAGAAAACTAACAGTAGCTTGTGTCTTTTATTCTCTCATAACTTTTATCTTGGAGCTTGTTTTCTAATTTTGATTGACTTTAACATTTTTGAAATTAATTTAAAGTTTGTTTCTGAACAGCAAAACTCATCTTGCAACTGGAAATAATCCAGTTATCAATAATAATTTTGTACATCAGTGCAGTACAGAGATAATCCTTCTTGGAAGACCAACTGCATTTTCTAGAGACCAATTCACCTGGCAAACAAAACCACTAATTCTTTGCTGCTAAAGGGATTTACAGAGAAAAAAACCCCAGGGTCCTGCTGTAACATATCTTAACACTCTGCTCTGTGCTGCTTAGCATGGTAACGACCTGAGTTTCAATATTATATACATTTAGAGTGCATAAAAGTTATTTTCTGTATTTCTTGAGGTTAAAAATTAAGGTAACATTCACAGTACAGATGCATTGTGTTCTTAATGTACCTTGAACTGTACTGATTTCAGTGGGAGATTTTGCAGTTTTATAGCCAATTATCCTCTTGTTACTTGACCTCTCTTCCACCCAAAATGAATGTGACCCAACAAGGGGGTAGAATCATCCCCCTTTATTTTGGTGAATGGCTCAATTGCTAAGAACAAACAGGGGTTAGCAGCTTGAGTGTTTGTGGTGACCATGGTCTCAGGCTCCCTCTCTGGGCTGAAACTGCCCCTGCCTCAAGCCTTTACAGCTCTGCCTTGGCTTCAGGAGCAGGGTTGAGTTGATCATATTTCAGAAAGCAGGCTAGGGGTAATGGAGAAGGAGAGAGGCAGAGCTTGATTTTGAGCAAATATCTGTCCTGTCTCCACTGAAGTCTGTGTGTGTTTTGACATGGACTTGGATAAGGTCAGAATTTGGTGTGACATGATGAGGGCATTTATCAGCAAGGCTACAGATGCCATCCCATGCTGCACCTGAAGGAAGCTCCTGGTAAGATTCCTATGACGGAAATATTTAAAGAATGGAGTTTGTTACTCCAGCAGCAATGAGACAGAGAAATAGTCATGAGGGACAGAAACTGAAGAGACTGGAAATAGTTAAAAAAAAAAAAAAAATAAACCAACTGCCCNCAAGGCTACAGATGCCATCCCATGCTGCACCTGAAGGAAGCTCCTGGTAAGATTCCTATGACGGAAATATTTAAAGAATGGAGTTTGTTGGGCAGCAATGAGACAGAGAAATAGTCATGAGGGACAGAAACTGAAGAGACTGGAAATAGTTAAAAAAAAAAAAAAATCAACCCACTGCTCAACTTGCATCTTCTCAGTCAGTAACAGAAATGGATTCTAATATCTAAAGTTCTTGCACTTTATACAAAAAAAATTGAAGGCTGAAGACCTCCATTTTACCTTATCCTCATAACTAAATTTCAGAGGCAATTTCACTAGTATTGATGGAATGCTGTAGAGTTATGATCAGGGTAGCAGTGTAGTAATTGATGATCTGAAATCTTTGGAGTTATACTGACTTTTCACGTGGAACCTTCAGGAGAAATCCTGAAGGGATCCTGTCTCTTCTTTGATAATCACAGAGACTGTAGGAAAATTTACTGTGGCCAAAGTCACCTGGAGGAAGTTGCTGAGGGTGTTGTGTCAATCTCCTCAGTAGTTTCACTTACAGTGTGAGTGGTTTAAATGTGGATTTGTACATCTATGATGATAGCTCTTCTATATATAGTAATTCAGAGCAGTATTGCAAATACATTATATATTTAACACAGATCTGAATTATCTTCCATTTAAAAAGTCAGTTGTTTGACTGAACAGTGGTGTCTTTGAGAGGCTCCAAAAGGTAATACTAAATTTCAAAAAAGTGCACATCTGTCAGCTTTTGACAGTAATGAATCTTAAGTAGCTTTGCAAGTTATTTATGGGTATCAAAGTGATGTTCCTATTGTAGATCAAGAGCCATAGTGTGCTTCCCCTCTCTCCTGCTTTCCCCCTTGCAGTGCTGTAAATCTAACTTCTGCCCATCCCATTGTTGGAAGAAAAGCAGCCATATTGTGCTGATTGCTATTAAATTAAAGCAGAAAGGGAGGGAAACAAATGTGGAAGCCAATCTTACCAGCAGGGATACCACTATCTTTTATTTTGCCTTTTGGGGGTCACAAAGTCATGGCAGGCAGCTGACCTCTGATAACCTTTTCAGTGCCACAGCATGCAGTTTCTTTCGGAAGAACTTAATTAAACACAACTGAAGTTCCTGGCTAACATTTGTCGTGAAAAGAGTTGCCTTTGATTGGTGTTTTCTGCTGAGGGGACAACAGAGATGAAGCTTTTGTTCAGGGGAGAAAAGTTAGCATATGCTAGTTAAGGATTTGTGGTTTCCTATAGTGGTGCTGGGTCTTTCTGAAAATTCACTGGGGTTCCCAGCTAGCACTGAAGCACCACAGCAGTGCTTCTGTTGTTTCAAATTCATTTAAATGAGTTTTTCTCTTTAAAGAAATAAGTCTAAAACTTATTTTCAATGAGGCTACTCCTACTAATTGTAGTAGTGTGGTCCACAGTAAATAAAATTATGTTCTCCCTATCGAGTTGGTGATGTATCTGTGGTAGACCATATCTTTGATATAAACCATGCAGTATCAAGCATGTATCCACCAAGGCTTGGCTGTGAGCCTGAGCAAGATTAGTTGGAGCAAGGTAAGATTTATTTAGTTCTTCTGTTGTGAGAATGTGCTTGCAACACAGGAGAGAATAAGCAGTTTTTATGGTATAGGTTATAAATCAAGAGCACTGACTGAATTTAGATAGCAGCTACAAGGTAAAGTTTGTAAAGCTCTTTTAGTTGGAGAAATGCACAGATATAAGTAATCTTCTGTATGCTTTTGTAAGTGTGATCAGATTGACACTTTGTAAGTGCAAGCAGTGGGAGAACATTTGATTAGAGAGGAAGACTGTTGATAACTCTTGTATGTAACTGTGTTATGTACTTAATGATTGCAGAATTCTTTTGAAACAGGAAACTCTACTGATGGGTCTCTTGGTCTAATTCAGGATGTGTGAGTATCTGCATGAGTCTTTGATGGATACAAGCTTAAAATTTTAGCTTTTCCCTAGTAGCAACAGGCAGGGAAAAGACCTTTTGTTTTCTTGGTGGCATGGTTTGGGAGTTGGCAGCACTTAGGTCCCTGGTTTGGGCAGGGAAGAAGGCCCAGCTCTCTGACAGAAGAAATGATGTCCTGACAGAGGGGTAGCTCTCATCAGCTTCTACCTGCTGCCAGAGCACAAGGAGGCCTCAGTTTGCAGTGTCTGACTTTGTTGGCCGGGTCAAACCACTCAGACTGTCTGTCAGCTGGGTCCTGCTCTGCTGGCAGTCCTTTCTCATTGGGACAGGAGCTCCCTGTGAGCTCTCAGGGCAGCCAGGAGCAGGCAGCAGCTCCTGCACTTGGGAATTGTCCTGGGTGTTGCCATGGGAGGTGAAATGGCACTGCTTCATTGAGAGCTGTGGGGTGGGCTGTGGAAGAGACTGGGGAAAGGAACACAACGTGCCATGGGAGATCCCTTCTCCTTTGCTACAGGAGATTCACTTTAGCAAATTGCAGCTAAGCAAAAATTCCCCCATTTTTTTGCTCTGCAGCCTTCTCTTTCCTCCTTTTGCCCCTGATCTTTATACTGCAAAAGAGATGTGTGGGAAGTGATTGCTGAGGCTCTGTTGCCTTCCTTGTAGCTAATAGCTCTCTGTGCAGGCAAAGGCTCTGGAAAGCATCTGTTTTTGGGGTTGGGGCCACACTGCAGAAATGATACTGCCACAACTGCCTGGGAAGATCAGGTTACCAGCTCATTAGAGGGAATGTGTCCTGGTAACTGTAAAATGAGCTTCCATATTCCCTCATTTCTAGCATCTAATTTGCTAGGTGGTTTCATTTATTAGCATACATTCAAGTGTGTGGGCACTTGTATGGCTCTTTCTTTAAGAAACAAAAACATTAACCCTCTAGCACACCACCTGTTTGCACTTCATTGTCGACTGTGAGGGGTTATTTTATTGGCTTCATTGTTTTGCTTCTCATGATTTTTTTTGTTATTAACATGCAGGCTGCAATCTGATTTCTTTTGCTAGAAATGGACTTTGTTTGTCATTAATACCACACTTCTGGCTGTATTTCTTTATTTAAAAGAAATAAAGCTTTTCTTTTATGTCTAGTCTTTATATCTATCCTTGGTCTGCGCCTCTGTCCTAGTGGCTTTCCAAATGTACTTGATTTAGCTTTTCAATATGTAATTAATGCCAAACAAGTTAATTACTTTACAAGTGTCCAAAATTCCCTCGTTTCATTTCTATTCATTTATAAACCTTCATTATACAGCCACTGTTCCACATAAACACAAATGATTGTTAATGAATGCCTAATGTCGTATTCATTAGAAAATCAGGTTAATGGCTAGTAATGAATATCTGAGCTACTTGTTACTTTCAAGTATTTTTTTTCCCCTTGTTGATTACAATACTTTTTAATCTCCAAAGACATCATACCTGTGTGTTAGGCCAACCGAAACATGATGAGGTCAAAACTTTGCAAAAGCCCCCAGCCATTTCCATATTACAGATGCTTTCTCTTTAGGTGGTGTGCTAAATATATTTGACAAAGACAGTCAAGCTGTAACTGGTAGTTTATCCTCAATTTGTGATTAGTAGACTTGGGATGACAGCATATGTTGTTAAAACCATCTTATGCTAATCAAGGTGACAAAGATCATTCCTAGATTCCTTTCTATTGTCATGAGAAAGTTAATGGTTGGACTTGATGATCCTAGAGGTTTTTTTCCAGCCTTAATGGTTATGATTATGCAGGATTAGTATCTGTGGCTTGCACATACTGAGACATAGAGTCATTCTGAGAAAGAATATTTCTCATTGTGAGAGTATGGGTGCAAACTCTAATGCTTCCACATAGTTTTGCAAGCAATTAAGGTTCAAGACAGATGAGCACTCAAATTGAAAGCAGTGATGTTTTATACTAGCTAAACTTTGACTAGATAGTACTATTTCACAGGCATCTATATATTCATGTGCTGTTAAAGATCAGTGGGAATGAGCAGGTCTTAAATGGTTTGAACCACAGAGCCTTAGCTGCTGTGTGTTGTCTCACCCCATGAGGATGATCTGCCCCCATGAGCTTCTAAAGCAGCACTGGAAGAATACATCTGTACAGCTGTAAACACTGCTATGATAGCTGATGTTGTGTGGAATTCTTCTGGGAAGTGATCTGCTTTACTGTAGTTCTGGGCATGGAAATACAGTTCTGCTCTGAATGTAGGATCGGATCTGGGACCTTCAGAAAATATGCTTTGGGAAAGATCTTCTTAGAATCAAAGGTAAAATTGGGTCCTGACTTTTTCTGTAGTTCAAGTTCCACTTATCCCAGAACAGACATGAGATCCTGCCCTGACCAAATTGCTTTCTAGCTAACAGCATTCTTTAGTCCCTCCCAGAGCAGTGCATTTTTACTTGAGGTCTTTATAACTGTTGCATGCTATGTTAATTCATTAGCATGGTTGCCATCTCCTACCTCTGTTCTGGTTGTGTTTTGATGGATGAAGAAATTCCTAGAGTTTGGCTATAGTGAAATGTTGTGTTTTGACCTAGAAGGGTTCAGTAACCCTTATGCTAGATTATCCAAATGTAAATGTGTGTGCATACATGCACATGTAGTGTCTTTTCTTAAATATTTAGAGAAAAATAAGATTGAATAATATCTCTTGCCTTGCTTTATAAGGACTGCCTGCCAAAAAAAGGATTTGGCTATTTGAAGTTATATATCCGTAATAACTGGGCTATATTTCATATTTTGTTTTATACAGTGTTGGTTCATTTTTGTTTGCTATTGCTTCTGCCATGGTAACCTGAAGGCCTGGAGATCCTACAAGCACTAAAGCTGGAGCTATAGCTCTTCTGAGAACTCATTTTTACATTGATGTCCACCAACAACCCTCCTGGTTTGCCTTATTAGACCTTTAAGCAACTTCACAAACAGATTGAGCACTGCTGGTGATGAACATGGTCCCACTGGACACCCCAACCCCAACAGCTCTTTACAGTTATAAAGAAATTACTCCTTATTAGTAACTAAACCTTAAAAGAATACATTTGCCCTGGTTATAAATAGTGTGAAAAAGAATCCCCAGAGTAACTCTGCAGACTGCTGTTTGTCAGACATGACACATAATTTAAAAGAGAAAAAGAAACACGATACAGCTAAAATGTAATTGATCTTTATAATGTTCCTGTCAAACAAATTACAACATGAAGTAAGACGAGAGAATTTCTGCAATGAAAGACAGTAAACAGTATTTATTACTTAGTGAAACTGTATTTATTACTTAGTGAAAGTATGTAAGTGACAGTGCTTATCAGAGGGCATTATCTGCTTCCAGTTAATGTTGGTAGTTTGATAGTAACCCCAGTCAGGATTAGAGTCCTACATCAGCACCACAGCTGAGGGTGTTACATGTGTTGTTTGATCTCTAACAGGAGTAATTAGCAGTGCTTATTGTCAGAGTGATTCACAAGGGTGTATATCATATGCTGAAAGTCAAACATGTGCTGTGGGATTTTTCTGAATAATTTCTACTGGCATCTCAGATTTGATCAGCCCCCTCTCTGTCTGCTTAGCACTTTGCATGACTGAGCTTTAATGAAAGTGTTGAAATGTAGGCATCTGCTGGCATTGCTCATTAGGCACAGACAGCTTGGAATGGCTTCCAGATGCAACATGGAAGAGCATGGTGGTACCTCAAGGCAAGTGTTTTGTGCATGGCTTTAGAGCACATATGATGGGTTTGGCCTGGAAAAGGAAAGGTGAGCAATTATTAATGACACAGGGCTTCAATCTACTGTGAGAATAACAGTGAGCTGAGTCACGAGTATCTGATTTTATTCATTTATTTATTTATGGTTAATCTGAGTGGGTCAAGAATATCAGACAATATAAAATGGAGCAATCTCATGCTTTGTCTCTCAGAGCACCCTGCCATACTGCAAACTCACATGAGGTAAGACTAAAACATCAGCTAAAATTTCTGTTATGCCACCTGACAGCCTCCTTAGATCTGTTGCATCTTTGAAATCTGCTTTATAAAATCTCTTCTAGAAGTGGTGTGCTGAGCCTGCAAAACCAGAATAAAAGTAAACCACACTACTTATTAAATACATTGCAGGCTGTCCCTTGTTGCACAGCCCATGTGAGTGGAGTGTCATGGGCTGGAGACACTTGCTGCTGTGCTTTACCTATAGTCTCCCACAGAGTCTCCCTTTTCCACCCACAAAGTTAACTGCTTTTTATCTCATTATTTAATAAGCACTCTTTCTACATCCGTAGCATACAGCATATCCAAAATTCCCATCATATCTGTGGGAGATGGTTTTGCTTATTTTTTGTGTGTACTTCATTTCTCATGTGGTTTTTAGGAATTTATGTCCTGATCATGCTTGGAACAAGTGTTCTTATGCTGTTGGATAGCTCTTGATCTTCTGGCTGATTAAATAACCCCTTTTCCACACACAAGGATTATAAAGCAACACAAAACAACAACAAACAAAACCTTATTTGGTGTAATCTCTAGCAGTATTCTAGTACTATCACCTTCTGCATTTAATGTGCTGTTCAGATGCCCTGTGAAGAATATTTTAGGAATACATAGATGTTGAAGCATTGATTTTATTATTCATCTGCTGTATAAGAATCAAAATCAGCTTTATAGGTGCAATTTTCTCTTCACTAGAGGTACAAAGACCAAAAATTACAAGAATAATTTCATCTTTCTCTTTCAAATAAAAATAAATAGATGAGTTCATCAAGGAAATTGCTGACCTGTTATATTTTTTCTTTCATTTGCTAATGATCTCCTTTTTCAGTGAATGAAGCTTGAGCCTGGTGATTTTTCCTGCAACGTGTACATGTATATCTGGTAAATTAATGGCAGTGTGCTGGGGAAGATGGTAGCCATAGGCCAAGGCTTTCTGTTGCCATGGATCCATTGCAGGCCCCTCTGATTGTAGCTTGTTAGGGCTTTGTTTANAAAGGTTTTCAGCTATTTCTGTCATTTACATTTTAACTGTTCTAATTGTCCTAATTTCCTTCCTACTTACAATGAATGGTGAAAGGAGTAAGTCTTCAATGGTGACCACCACACTCTTCCAACTCAGGCCACACACTCTGTCCATGTTTTTCCCTGTGCTGTGGTGGCATGGAAAGGATTTAGCCTGCCTGGGTGTGCCTGTGGGACACAACATGCTGTACCTTAGATATGTTCATACTCATATTGTGTGAGAACTGACAGTGCTTTGGGCCTTAGTTTTATGAAACAGTGTTTAAATGCACCTTGGGGGAGTGATCCACCATGGCACTTTAATTCACCAGTGTTTGAAACAGTGAGAAACACCCTTTAATATTGTGCACTGCTGTTTGTGTTGAGCCCAGGCTCGTGCTGGACACAAGCTGCCTTGTGCAGGCACCCAGCTGTGCTGCAGCCACCACTGCTGTGCCAGTTTGGGGCACTGCCATGGTGACAAAATGTCAGTGGGCAGCTGGCCTTCCACAGGCAGGAAGAAAACACGTGTGCAAATTTCTTCCCCAGTGTAGCCTTCCTATGGGTACTGCAGTAAAAGGTGGGAAATGTGTGAAATTCTATTAGCACACACAAAAGGATCTGAAGAATCAGAATTTTGGTATTTAGTCTGCTCTGATCTGAACTTCACCTCCACTGCAGGACTTGTTATCTCCACATATTCCCTCTCAGGGGCCATGGCAGCTATGCCTGTGCAGAAGTGCTTCCCCTCTCTTTCTACAGACCTTCTCCTGTATCATCAGAGAATTACTGTGAATCAGAAGAGCTGCTAGACCTTGTTTTCATTGCTACTAAAGTACTTTTTACTCTAGTAAATTAGGAAAAATGTAAAGTGACTTCCAGTGATGTAAATCCAGTACTGCTATGTTAAAAACCATTTTTACTCATCAACAGGGAGCATTTGCTTTAATGTAGATGAATCCAGCTTGTTTCTAGGTTTAAAAGTGGTATTTTACCCTGAGGATGAGTATTGCAGCTGTGCTGTGGCTGGAGATGCTTAAGGCTCATCCACTTAGAAGCAATATTTAGTAATGGTGCCAAAATAATATAGGTAATTATTATCAATTTACTATGCATAATTATATGATTATTAATGGTGCTAATAATAAAAGCCAACTTGTTGGTTGGCTTTCATTCATTCAAGTCTGTGTGAACTGGAAAGTGGGACCCCATCTCTCTCTTTTCTTTTGTTCTGCTGTAGCATGCATCTCACTCAATGACAGCATCTAAGCTTTCAAAGATTGCATGTAATCCAAAAAACTCAGTCTGGCCTCAGATAATGATCCAGTGAAATGTCCCAACAGTGTAGAAGAAGGAGGCAGGATTAGGGCTGGAGTTATTCCATTTTCTTCCTCTTTTCTCACAACACTCCCAAGCTATAGTCCTTTTCTGCATTTCTTCAGCCCTTAGGTTTTTAGGGCAGAGGCAGTTGGGAAGTAAAGCTGGTGGAGCAGCTGATGAAAAATAACAAAAGCTGCTATTCCTCTACCTCTGGGAACTCTGCTGTTCACATTTCTTGTGACTGTGCTGGAACAGCAGCTGTTCCTGTCCTCTTGGCTTTGTGTTCCTTCACCTCAGGCACAGGCCTTCCTCCCTGCCTCTGCTGTCCAATTACACTGTGAGGTTTTTGGGGCAGGACCTGACACTTGTGTTCTGTGCAATGTTTTACGTGGTAGATCTTGGCTGTTCTTGTTTGCCAAGCTGTGTAGTTATAAAAACCATGGCAGTCTGTCTGGGAGGGGGAGGAAAGGAGATGGTCTGATAAAATTTAGCTTAAGGAATTGCTTAGTCAACGTTTGCCTATATGAATACAAATCACTATTCCAGTGGGCTCACGCTTTTATTTGCCCAACATATGGAAGATTCCCTGCTTGCCTTTCTGTCACCACAATTTTTTTCCTCTGCAGTACAAATAATCCAAGCATTTGTGTCACCTTCTTCATGTTGTGTTTTCCTCTGTTATAAATGGCTCTTAAAGGAAGACACTTAAGTTTCATTTTCTCTTCTAGAGCCCACACAAAAGTAAATTCCATGGTCTTACAGCCTTGAGGAGTGCAATGTGCTGCTGGAGTCAGCAGCCTGTGTGTGTAGAGGTCTGCATGGCTGCCCTGCTAGTTGAAGTCCTGGCTCTCTAAAGCACCTAGAACTAAATAGTTTCTTGCTGGCCAAGGTCTGCAGGAGCTTGCAGGCTCTTGGTGCATGTCTCTGTACTGCAGAAACTCAGGAATGTCCCTCTGACTGGCTGCAGAGCTGTGGGAGACAGCTGGTCCGTGATGGGCAAGACGAGCTGTGTTTGGTGCAAATTCTGAGCCTGGAAAGGGAAGTGTGGAGGCAGCGCTGGTGTGCCTGTGGCGGTACAGACATACTGGTAATACCCTCTAGTGGAGACAAGAGGTCTGCCAGCGAGAGGAGGGGGGTTGCCAGCAGGTTTAAACACCAAATTGAGCAGCTTCAGAACAGCTTTATCACATACTGTACAGCTGCTGTAGGATTGTGCAGAAAACAATTTGCTTGTATATATGTGATGGTCAGAGAATATGATTTATTTCCACGTCTCCTAGCCACTGTTACTAGGCAGGCAGAGCTCTGTAGCATGGACCAATGTTTTGCTGCATCATTCTTAGTACACATGGGAGTAAAGTAAGTAATTTACATTTAATTGGTAATGCATACACCGAATAGAGGTATTATCACATTTTTAAAATCACTTTTTAAAAACAATTGTGCTTCCCTGATGACTGCAAGTAAAAGACGTGAGCATTTGTTGTGTGGTCTTTCTTGCTGCTATTATTCTTCCACATCCCTGAAAACTCCATGGGAACACTGGAATTTCTGCTGCTGAAATAGATAGGCAAATATGGGGATTCAGTTGAATAAATAAGTAAACAATAGAACACCAAAACATATCCC
>VZRH01000661.1:108625-143120 GCA_013397555.1 Urocynchramus pylzowi | reverse complement strand
CCCCACCCCAAGTCATTTGCAAGTGTAAAGTTGAATGGTATTTTATCAAGATTTATAGCAATGTTATACTGGGGTGATTTGATATTTTTCAGTAATTAATACTCTGGCATATCTACTACTTCTTTTATAACCCACATTAATTTCAGTAGGAACAGAACTAAGATATGTTGCTCTTCTGTGATGCCTCTCTTTTGTTATGAGATAATATCAGTGTCATGGAAAAGGCTCAAGAAAGGGCTAATATACATGAACCAGAAAATCTCTAGTCTTCACCTTGAATAATTTATCAGCCAAGTAAAGGATATTACTTTAAACTGGAATATGTTATCTTGGAGGAAAAAAATATATTGAAAGTCTATAATATTTGGCTTCTTGAGAAATTTTACAATTCAGCTTTCACTCACAAAAAAAACCAAAAAACTATATGAGAAATTGTTTCTTTAATAACAGAATAGGCATAATTTGATATTATTTTATAAGATTTTTATCAGTATTGCAACTAGGGAAACATTTCCACATAAAATATAGCAGTGATTATATTATAAAAAAAAAAGAAAAAAGAAAATAAAACTGCTACAGGTATGGTAAAAGCAAAAATAAGAGGAAGAAGTCAATGCTGATCCTCTGGTATCCATACTTAACATATCAATGTTTATCCTGTATTTATGCTTTTCTTTTGATTATCTAGTTGAGTGAGAAAATTTTCCATAACTTCTAATTTCGTTTGTCTGCAAAAACCAACATTTATTCTGCTTCTAGATTTTTTTTTTTNNNNTTTGTTTTTTTTTTTTTTTCTTTTAAATTTTTTTTTTTTTTTTTTTTTGCAAACAACTGGAAAGGTTATTAAGCATGACCTTGGTGTTCACACCCTGAGACAGTTCAGCGATCTACAATTTTTTTGCCCACAGTGAAGGTACCCTGGATTCAGGTGGGACCTGGTGTAATTTTGCTGACTTCTGAGGGGCAGTTCCACATTTACACCTCTGAAAGCAACAAACTTAATTAGGCCTTTTGGCTTGCCCGCTGAAATTCCTATGGACCCAGATTTAAAATTGCTTTGTAGGCTTTCAGTCAGGCTCAGATAGGGTGGCATTTAAAGCAAATGATTAGTGTAAGCTTTCAATCAAGTGAAGTTTTGAAAATCCCATCAGCACTGTCTGATTGCTTGAGCCAACATGACTATGCATAACTGCACTGGCACACCAGATCCAGCATCTGAAATTTGTGTGAATGCAACATAAATTCAGCAGTCAAGTTTAGCTTCTGAACAGTGTGAAACAGTTATCTTGGTTTAAGGGGCATGGATTAAGACATGCTGCTGAATGAGATAATGGCACATTGCTGGAGCCACTCTGGGGTGATGAACTCCATGATGGTTTATTTATTTTCTGTGGAAAACTTCAAGGGAAAATCACAGCTCTAAAGATAAAATGAGATGAAATTACAGTTTAGAATTGTGTGAGGCTATTACATATTATAAGGTGTGAGGGGGATAGATGGTGGGAAAAAAGAGATGCAGCGGTAAAACTGTGTAACCTTCCCTCCACATATGAGCAACTTAAATTCATCTGCCAGGTGAATTTAAGGCACTGAGACACTCCCATTCATGGCTGCCTCTGAAGGGAATTATTTCAACTATGACCTGAAAGGCCTGCAAGGTTTCAGCATGCTAGTTTACATGTTTTCATCACAGATGTCTAGAGGTTTTTTTTTGCATTATTTTTAATAAGAACTGCAAGAACAAACCACACAACCTGAAATCAGAGGATATTGGCAAATAGGAGTAAAATATTTTCCTATTTCTCATTTAGCATTTAAAAAGGGAATCCTTTTTCCTCTAGAACTATACAACTTGTCAAGTTCAGATAAAATATGAAGGAATTAATTTGCTGTGACTATTTTTTAAAAGCTGTTGGAAAATCAAATTATGAGTGGAAGATGAAAGTTATTTCAGTTTTGAATGGAGCAGCTGTGCTGTTTGCCCTGATTACTTCAGTCAAGGCCATGAGCTGAATCAAAGGGTGGAAAGGTGGGACCATCGCTCTCCTCTGGGCAGGGCATCACCCTCGTATCCCCAGCCCAGTAAACACAGATACTGCAGCAAAAATTGTGAAACAAATTGCAATATATGATTCCAGCCAAGACACAAGAATAGCCCCAAATCCCTCTTTCTGTATTTAAAATCCTGGGAGAGTGGCAACCTGTGTTTTGCATGATGCAAGATGTAGAGAGAAAAATGCAGTAGGTTCTCCCGGTGTTTTTCTTTCTCTGTATAGAAAGATATGTTTTCTCTAACAAGAACAGTCTAAATATTCCATTGATGCCTATGTGTATTATTAGCAAAACCCCTTTCAGGATAGATTACAGTATTTTGATTCATTACTCATCAGTATGTATAATTATCATTTAACAATGTTATGAAGGACTGATGAAGGGTAGCAGGTGTTTAAACATGCTGTACCAGGAGTTTGACACAGCATTTAATTCTCTTTATTTGTGCTTTTTAAAGACATTTATTCAAAGAGAGAAAACAGTGAGGCACGATATAACCGTGAGTGTTTGCAAGAGAAAGAAAAAAGATGTTTAATTTTTGGAGCAAGTATTTTTAAATTAATAACAGTGAGCTTTTTTAACAGCACTATAACACTATATGAAGATAGTGAAAGTAATGAGATGAGTTACAATTTTAGATAGGAAGAAATTTAGCTCTCGTGAAGGGCTTTAGAACCATAAAGTGTTCCTGGGTATCATGGTAATGGAAACTAAATCTGAAAAGCCTGGTGTGATTTTTGAAGTTCACACACTGGAGGATTTGGTTCCCAGGACCATGAGGAAGGCCAGTGCAGGCACATGGGTGACATGCACCCTGCCAGGCCCACACTGGGCTTAGCTTTGTCCATTATCTCCGAGGCATCAGCATCCTTGCTGGAGAGCATGAGGGGGTGAGGGCTGTTTCTTCAGAACTTTAGGAAGTTGGGATATCCAGGGCCAAAGAGTCCTGTGAACTGTCTGCCTGAATGAGAAGACTCCTATTTACCTCCAAGTAATGCTCTCTGGGAAGAAGTGCTTGAAAACCTCATGCTTAAGAGCTAATCTTTACCAGTAGCAGTAGTCTCCCTGATCACTGCAGTTTGCCTTATCATACTAATTATTATTTAGCTACCAAGTGTAAATTAACAGAAGCTAATAGAAACTTTTAAAATAATCCTTATTTGGGTTAAAAAGATGTGCCCTTCCTTATGGTGAAAGTCATTGTAAGTCAGTCTAATTATCCCTGTCAACCATAAAATGTACACATAAAAAATAAACACAGGTTGGTGTTTCATGATTACACCTGTTTCTCATTGCCTGATAATTTTATTTTCCCTGCTTGATACTCTAATATTAATGGCAGTTTTTTAAAGTGACTTTCTTTATAGGCAAAGTAGTTTCTCTTTGCCTCTATTTACTTTGTCTTCTAATTGCTGTTCCATGTCATTAACAAGGAGGGTGATGGGCCAAATAAGCTGCCTTTTTTTCTCTCATTTCTGACTGATCACCTTGTTCAAATGAGTTCTCAGCATGCTTTACAGGTATAGAAATCTTCCAGCTTGTTTGTGCTTTGTTTTCATTAGGAAAATTTATTTATAATTTCAAGGGTAATGGTTAGAATGATCAGAATTGTAACTTTGAGCAGGTGTGGCTGTATGTACTGAATCAGGCTCTGGGCAGAGCTGGTTTGAAGAAGCTTGTTTGCCTTCCAGACTCATCTTTCCTACCTTTCAGCAGGAAAATGAGCAAGGTGTTGTTCTGCTCAGCAATTAGTCCCTTCAGCTTTCCATGAGTTCAGTGCAAATCCCCAACAGGTGAGGGTGTAAGGCTGCAGTTTTCTTTGCAATAGGGTCTCCACCCTGGTGTGACCCTGCCAGAGGTCAAAAGAAGTAAATCTGATAGATTTATCTGTAGACTATCTGTGTTTTATACACATACCCTAGTTTTTAAGGACTTTCCTGTTTTAATCTGTGTGTCAAATGCTTTCATCAGGGGATTTTTTTCCCTGAACACTGTTGCTTTACTTCTCACCTCTAATGTACATCAGGCTTAATCAAGTGTTTTAGCTACCATAAGGCAAGTACTACACAGAATTTGCAATCGTCATTGGCTGTGTAAATGCCAGCTCCTTCAAAGGCTGTATTTGAGCTAAGGAAGGGGTTTGGGGTTAAGTAGAGGGGGTCAGTAATGACTTTGTCCAAGGCACCCACCTCCTGGCTCTTCAGGTGGCAGCTGCTTGGGGTTTGGCCATTTGTGCTTTTCACTGAACTTTCTTCTATTTTTCAGTGGCAATTTGAAGTCTCAAAGATCATATTCATACAGACCTCAGCACTGGTAGCTGGCCTCTTATTTCCTGGTGGGATAGGTGGGTCCTTGCTGCTGCTTCCTCATAAGGTCACCCCTGAGGCTCCTGGGGCTCACTCCCAAGAGGTGCTCAGCAGAGAGTGGTTTTAAGGAAGCAGCTGCTGCAATTTCAGGTGTCTAAATCAGGTCCCTGCTCTGGATTGTTTGCCAGAGACAATTTGCCTTGTAGGGTTTAGGCAGATGAGCCTCCTTATTTAGTCATCTAAATGTGTACTTGCTGCTTTACTTCCTGAGGTCTGTGTGAAAGATAGTTCCCTGTTGTGGGACCCCAGCAAGGATGGTGTGGCTCCCAGCTCCCTCCCTGGGGTGCCCTGCTGCCTGCAGTGCCTGTGCCCGCTGTGCTGCCAGCCCCTCCTGGCCAAAGGGCTTTTCCTTCACTCCCAGTCCCTTCTAACTTGTTGAGAGAGAGTGTCAGTTCAGCTCCTTCCTTCAGGTGTCATCTGCTGCCTGGTACAGTGACGAGTTATCAGGGCACAGAGCTCATTTGGCATACCATGTCAGTGATGTGATACCCAGGAAAGCACAAGCTTTTATGATGAAATATTAGCATTTTGTCAGAGGGCTCCAACACTTCAAAGTTAGCCAGGCTGGCTTCAGCGTGAGCAGAGAGTTTTGGGCACCCTGCAGACAGTCAGCCCAAAGAGCAGATCCTGCAGCAACGGGCCTGAGGTCATTTTAATGTGGCTTTTGTGTCTTCATAAAAAAATGTAACTTCTGGTGTTAGTTGCATGAGAGTTGATGTTTAACGTTTTGGCCTTTAAGAAATTATAGTTTGACATGAATTTTAACTTTCCTGGCTAATAAAATTATCGTGATGGAACAGCCCAAGTAAATAATAGATACAATAACTCTTCTTTGCCTATTGTGGGCTTTTACTATTCATAATTTTTAGGACCATAGATATTAGATACACTTACGTAAGACTTAACGAACAGTAATTATCTTTTGGCTAAAGCAAAAGCCCAAACGAATGCTAAGCTGCATTATCGCTTGGCTTCTGACATGAGCTGATAATCAGATTTTCTTGCTTAAATCCATGGTGCTTGAACAATGCTACCCACTGTCTGTCCTTCCCGATATTACCCTTAATTAGAAAGAACAGAAACACAAATCTGAATTATTTCAAAATCTGGTTTCCATGGTCAGTGGTTGGAAGGGCTTAACTTTATTACAAATAAACCTGGCTTTATTTACTAATGAAATCTGAAATGCTGGGCCTGTAATAGTAGATAGTCTAATAGTATGGTGTTTACATGCTGAAAAATCTTGTGTGGGCAAAGTATTTTGTAATAAATCGTTAAGTAATTGAATTATGATTCTTTTATCCAATTAATAAAGCAGAAAAGGAGACCCATAGGAAGCCCTATACCATAGCTTAGGCCAAGTAATGACACATTGTTCTCTAGCCTTGTTCTTTGTATGTAGGACTTCCTTCTAAGATGCATTTGGCAAATGCCTGTTTCTGTCTTCCCAAACACTAGAGACTTTAATTTGTCTTTTCCCCCTAATCCTCTGTATTTACTGGTTGAACTTTTAACGCACTAAAAGCTTTTTTTTTTTTTTAATGTATAACAGGGGAAATCATTGTATTTAGCTCTTTTTATTTGTTTAGAGGCCTGGAAGCCCCTTTTCCACCACTAAATACAATCTTCTAATTTGCAGTGCAGTGATAAGTTTTATTCTCTGTAGGAAGCCAGAAGTATTATCTTATGCTACCTGATCTAACTCCACTCTGATGTAATTGCAAATATACTTTTATTGTAACTTGTAGTAAAGTGTAGCTTTAGCAAAATACAACTTTAAGTCTACCAAAAAAGCAGAAGATTGAGTACATAAATTATTTATTTTGCGATTTATGATTTATGTGTCATAGCATATATATGTGTAGCTACTGTTAATGTACAAAAACACATATGACCTTATATGAATAGTTGGAGTTTTCTGCAGCATTTTCAAGTTACATTCTTTTTCTAGTAAAATATTGTTCATCTTTAATAGATATTTTGTGCATAAAAAATAGTTATCTAAGGGAAAAGTCAGGAAGAAAAGTGCAGTGCTCTTGGCAAGTCAACAATTGAAAAGTACAGGTGCTAGGAATGGGTATAGACCTAAAGTAAATAGTTAGTTTTTTTGTTTTTTTTTTTTTTTCTTTAATCAAAAGAGGTACCTTTCATTCTGAGAAATTTATTTCTTTTAAATATTTGCAGTCCACAGCTGATAGCACATAATGCCACTTTTCTTTCTTCCTTTACAAAGGGAATAGCTTTTGGTAACAAGCAGATGCTTGAGTGGGCTGTGTGGCATGAGGTGTACCATCAGCCAAGAAAATCAATATTTACTGTTCTAGTATCTTTGCAGTGTGTGAGTTTGCCTTGTTTAAAAAGTGGATTGTGTATAATATATAAGGCCCTGCTTCTAGTTGACCAGAAGGGCATGTTCTCTGCAATGAGTCACACTTAACCCTCCATGTCCTATAGCTCTGGTCTGCTCATTTATTACACAAACCAAAATCAGCTGAATGGTTAGATCTGAGAGGTGCTTGCAGTCATTCTCATCCTTAAAGTATTTGTTTGGACATCATCAATATGATTAATAACAACAGTAAAAGCAGTAATTTGCTCAGCAGCAGAGTGAGTCCCCAGCCCCCAGCAGGGACCCTCAGACCACTGCCTCCTCGTGGTTTGCAGGAGTGGAATTCTGGCAGTGATTGGAGCGAGGGCAGGTGGGGGAGGCATCAAATCTGCATTTCACTGTGTGGAGAAATACAGGTCTATGCACTACTTGGCTACTTGGGGAAATAAGCTTTTCCTCTCAAGGAAATATTCATATTGAATAAGACAATTAAGAAATCTCAGGTATGATTTCTCAGTAATAATGGTTTACTTTCTGAGATTGCATTTTGCTGGAAAGTATTGTACCTTTGTTTTGCATGATTTCCCCCTCTCTCACCTGCATTATAAAAAGAGAGTATAATCCATTGCAATAAATTCTCATGCTACCTTTTCCTGCACTGAGCCTTTCATCTGTATTTTTTTTAATCCACAGTGGTGGAGCACGAATGAGAAAAGGAGATGCTGAAAACAGGTGTAGGGAAGCCATGAAGTTTGCAGGCTAATTTGTTGAGGTGGGAAGGCACTCATGGAATGAAAATGATTGCTCATTTCCCCGTCCAGCTTTACTCTTCTCTCTCTTCTTCCATGGTTTATTAGGCAGATACTATTTACAGTGCCACACTTCAAATGGTTATGAGTTTCAGTGATGCAGAAGCATAAACCTCTACTCTGTAAAACTCTTTATCCCGTGCAAGGATCTTGGCTGTGTCAGCTCTTTAATGGAGAACTGGAGAGGTAAATAGTTTAAGGGTTCCCAAGTTCCCTTGCTGCTTTTCAGTGCACTTGTTTTTGTCATCTTTGCCAGGATTTGGTAATCCAGAAGGGAAGAGGGAATCTGCATGCAAATAAATGATGGAAGTGTTTTTGAACATGTTCTGCACTGACATCCTGCAGAGAAGGGTTCTAAAGGTGCATGTTCAATCTCCTGGGAAGCTGCAGGAAGTGCAAGTCCTGAGCTTGGCTCAAAGACCAAGGCTTGGCTTTGCAGGCTTGTGGAGGGATGTCTCCCACTGAGCTACTTCTTCCCACTAGCTCCCCATGAGCCTTACTTCCTGTTACTGCCAAAATCTCCTCCCTTGCATTTTTCTGGGTCTCTGGCTTGTCCAAGACATTGGGGTTAAATGCCCAGGGTGTAAACTGTAGGGCTGGCATACATAATATAGAAAAAAAAATTATTTCAGTCATTGATGTCTGCTTTGACAGCCAGAGGGTTGAGAAACATGGAGGGATGCAGAGGGGAGCTGGAATGTCTGGCATGCTCAGGGGACTGGTCAAGGTCATGGATGCTCACTTAGGTCCTAAAGCTGTGGGGAAGGACTCAGTGAGATCTGCTGCAAGCACAAGAGGGCTGACATGCCAAGTTAAATGCACAGGTTACTGTGCATTTGATAAACATTAGCTCTGCATAAACCAGAACAGATTCTCCAGTAGTCAACATGCTGTGAGGTTTAACTGGTCTCTGTGTAGCTCCTGGAAATCTGTGAGACTTATCTTGCCCAGCTTCTGATGCTTAGACCTTAAAAACTCATCTTAAAATAAGAAATCAACTGGATTCATGAAAATGAATGTGAGATAACAAGAAGTGAAGATGACTAGGAAAACCTGTCTAATTTTCAAACTGTATCAAAACTATATATATATATATATCTTCTTTCTCTTTATAAACTCTTCTTATGCCTGGAATTTTAAAAAGGCAGAATTTGCTGGAAAATACTTCTTACACCTCCACTTCAGTACTGTTTGTCCAGGGTAGAAGTGCAATGTCACATGCAACACGCAGAGAGATGTGTGTAATCTCACTGGTGTTTTACTTTATAGAGCACTCAGAAGTCTTCTCTGCCTGGCCCTGGATTTGTGGTTCTCGTGATAGCATTGAAATAGAGCAGTTCATTCTCTATTTTAAGGAGTGAAGAGGCTGCTGTATTTCTCCCAAACCAACTCTTCCAACAGCTACATCATTGTCAGCACCTTTTGCTTTTTTTGTCCACCTTCCTACTTTTGGATAACACTGTGTATTTATTGATCTCTCAAAGCTAGTCACCTTCTAGATAATTTTTGCAACTAAAAATGTTGGCCTTTTTCTCCTGCCATGATGCAGTCCATAGGTGAAGAAAGCTTTCATTGTGGTTTCTCTTCTCCATCTTTCTGTATGACTCTGACACAAAATTTCATTTTTTTCCAAAAAAATGGGCTGGAAATGCACCAGAAACATGTAACACTGATTTCCAGGACTACCATATTTTGTGTCTTGGAAAGAGCCATGACGACACTTCAGCATGCAGAACCTACTTAGGAATATTGCCTTGAGTTGTTAGGACTCAGCAGGAGGGACTGTGTAACCTTTTAGCTTACCCTGAAAAGCAGAAGGTCCAGTTTGTTTCTTCCCAGTAGTCTAGGGTCAAATGTTTGCTCTGCAGGGAGCAAGAGGTTTTCTGTATGGTCTCCAGCTTCAAAGGAGAATTGGTGTGAGGCCAAATGCCAAGTGCTTCAGAAATTTCTCCCGGTAGGCTGAGGGCTACAGTTTATCTCAAATTATTGCCAAGAGAGGGCAGAGATTCATAAAGGAAGTCGTGATAAGAAGCTCAAATTTAGGGACTTTGTCAAATTCTAAGCAGCAAGGTGTTTGGAAACATATGCTAAGAACAGGAGAGGACTTTCTTGATTTAGCAAGTCTGCTGTTTCCTTAAGATAAATTTGGATTTTTATGTCTTCTAGAATGACAGCTGTGAGAATCTTCTGAAGTGCATTTTGAAAGTGACAGAGCAAGTGTGACCTATGCCTACAATTTCCAGTAATATATCAGGCAAAATAAAAATGCACTTTTTGTGTTAGATTGTTTAGCATTAATTCACAGTGCATTAAAGTGTACTCAGACTGCCTCTATGTATAGAATGCAAGTTGAATGTCTGACATAAGGAGAAAACTGACAGATAGGAAGAATAGTTGATGCTTGATCATCAAGAAGAATATTGGAAAGGCAGACAAGCTGGAGCATTCTGAGTGGTTTTCAATATTTTATATGAACTAACTTTAACCTATGTGACTGTGTAAATAAGCTAAAAAAAAAGAGGGAAAAGGTTTTGTTGATGTATTGGTTATCAGACATTGCTGCTGCAATTTGCAATCTTTCTTCATTATTATAAGGTATGGACATCCTACTCTTTAAGTTTTGTGTTATCAGTGGTGGAAAGCAACAAGGACACGTTACCAAATTTTAACTTCTTTGGTTTAATTTTTTTTTTTTTTTTTTTGTATTTACTGTCAGCCTTAGACAGAGTCTTGTCTTTTTAACCGTTTCAGTTGAAGATGCTTGTGCTGCTTCTGAGAAGTGTCAGGGAAAACTTTGCTTGGCTTTAGAGGGGAAGAGTGAGAATATTTCTTTGAGAAACCCTGGAGTTCCCTGGGAGCAGGGACTAGATTCAAGCAGGATTCATGCCTCTGTCCAGATTTTGCCAGAGGCCTGAACTTTGCAAAGAGCATAATTATTTAAATATTATTTAGAGCTGCATTAGCAGAACTGCTTTTCTTGGTCTGGTCTGGTCAAGTTAGCCTTTGTATTTAATACCATGTGGAGATTTTTCCCTTGTTCTGAGCATAAGAATGATGACAGTGGCACAATTTCCCAAGAAAAAGTTCTCCTTGATTAAACCCAGTGAGATTAGGGAGTTGTAGGGAGAAGCTAGATAGAAGAGGTAGGAGAGAAGCCATTCAGAAGTGAAAGAAGAGTGTACAAAGAAGCCTGAAGGAAAAATTCAGAAATAGATGTAGAGATTGCTGGTGATTTTAGAGCATGGCAATGCAGAATTTAGGCACTACCTTAGAAAATGAGCTGCTACAATACTGGAGGAGTTTATAAACTCTTTTATACTTTTCCCTAGGTGCTTAGCAAATAAGTGGTCCTCTAAATCTAATTGGGATGGCTGACTGAAAATCAGATGCTGAATTTTTTATCAGGCTGAAGGGTTGTCTCTTACACCTGATTTAGTTACAAGCAAATTTGCTGTTGCAGGTCACTCTCAGTTCAAACAAGTGGAAATTCAGGCTCTCTACAGGAAAGTATTTGAGCACAAAAAAACCTTAAATGCAAAGCAGTCTGGCTTTAAATCTAAGCATAGATTTAAGTATTCTGTTATGTCCCATGTATGATGCCTGAATCCTTTGCTTTGCCAAAAAGAAGTCAGCTTTCTCGTGTTGTGTTTTTTTTTCCTCCCCTCCGACATAAATTTTGAAAGTAGCCAGTGTTTCTAATTATTGTCTGGTTACTTTGCACAGGTATGTTCCTGATTTATAGAAAGCTCACTTAGCAGCACGACTGTCATTCAGGATCTGCAGAAACAGCCTTCTATTATTTGGTAGTGGTTTGGTTTCTGAAGGGCAGGCTGTAGACACAAACAAGAGACGTAGCCCTCAGAAACATTCATGCAGCATCCTTCAGGAAGGGAGGGGAGGTTATCCAAGTCTCCATGCTGCTGTACTCATATAAATGCTCCCTCTTTTGTTGCTGCTGGACTCCAAAGAATAAAACCAAAACACAAAGCGAAAGGCAGCACCACTGAGCAAATGCCACAGTGTTCCCTTAATCCATGTGGATCAAAAAACATGAACGTTTTGATTCTGTAAAGAATCTTCCTCAGCATGCTGGATTAATCACATGGATTAATAAAACACTGTTGCACTCACTCAGTGGTGCCTCTTCTGCTTTGTGTTTTCTTTTATTATTCTTAGGAGCCCTGCAGGAACAAAAGACAGCGTGTTTATAAGAGTACCATAGGCACTGGGAATTCTATAAACCTCTCTCTCTATAAGGTATGCTTCTTGAATTTTTCCCCATGGATCATACACTGCAGATTTGTCTGCATACTAAACCCTGCACTACTGTCCCTAGCTGCCTGAAATACACTCAGTTTAAACCCAGTGTTTTTTCTTTCATTGTGCTTCTGTTTAGTTCTGCAGAGTGTGGCAGGGAGCACATGTGGAATGCTCTCATCTAGCTGCTTTTGTGGAGCAAATACTTGTGTGTATCATTTCAGTCCCTGGCTGGAGAGTAGAGCTGGTGGGCAGGGGCAGCTTCAGAGAAGCACACAATTCTAGCAGCTTTCGTGCACAGAAGTGACTCGGGAAGTACAGACTCGCACTTTTCATTAATATGTACTCTCACATGAAAATATATTCTAATGTTAGCCTTTGGGAAGCTGTGTGATAAGCTGCCAGCATCTGGCACCTGACTATTAAACTCTCTCTCTGTACACTGGTTCCAGTTCTCTGTATTTTTTAATGACCTCTGTTTTCTGAAAAGCATTCTTTTCTGCCAATGAAGGCTGACCCCTTCCTCTGCTGTAGGCCCCCACTCCTTTTCATCAGTGCAGAACGTAGGATGAGCGGTAATCAATCTTGTGGTATAGATAGGTTAAACTTCTGAAATTTTAGGGTTTAGCAGTGCTAAAATTGAAGCATTAACCCTTAAAAGGAGGACATACTGTGGTCCCTAGATGCCCCTAATGGAGTTATTTTCAAAGATGCAAAATAACTTATTTTCTGTGAGTAGAATGTGCTTGAAGATTTTTTCATGTGCTTATCAGTCATAGGGTTGGGTGTACAGCAATGAAAAAAAAAGAGTCCTAATAAAAAATACCTTGAAGGCTTTCAAAAATATTCTGCTCATGACTTCCATATCCATGCTTTATCTACATATATGCCTGTGTTTTTTGTTATCCACTATAATTAGAGATTCTGGCCTTTGTCTGTTAGTTCAGTCTCACAGCCATTCTGCCTTTTAGGACACCTGGGTTACATTGAACCTAACGAATTACAGTGTCATGGTCTCTTACAGAAACTTTACATGCATATGAACTGATATCCTCTATCCTAGGCCTTCTGGAACATCTGTTCTAAAGGATGTAGGTGCCATAGCAAATCAGTCCAGCAGAGTACTTTTCTCAAACAGTAAGTTTCTGTATCCTCTTGGAGATGGGCATTTTTTCACAGGGGCAGGGAAACTTCTTTCTTTCTCTATTTCTCATTGTTTCTTAGGCTTCCTAAATCCTCTCCTACCCATGCCTTTGTCCCAACACGTACTGCAGCCTCCCATTTATGTACCCACTGATGCAGTTCTGGGTGTCTGTCATATCTCACCCACCACCTACAGAATGTTCCAGGGTCCAGCCCCACTGGTTTGAGTCCTACAGCATCCCCTGAATGTCACAGAACACAGACCTTCAGACTGCTTTTCTCTCTGTGCCACCGTTTACTTCTGCTAAAACCAGCTCTCCTTCCCTCTGCCAGAGATGGGAACTTGATTGACTGGAGCCTCAAACCAGCAGTGGCCTGACTTTTTCTTTTCAAATGCTGCTCTGAAAATGAATCTCTTTCAGGCTGATAAGGCCAATTTCAAGCAGCAGGACATCCTGCAGTGAGCTCCTCCTTCACTTTCATAGTGTATCTGATTTGCCCAGGATTCCCTTCTTTGTAGCCTGCTTTATTCTTTGACTTTTAGAAATTCTCCTACAAATCATGTTGAACAATTGATTCATACTACATAATCACTTTTCTACCATGGATTGCAGAAATTGTGGCACTTTATTCTGCAATTTTAATTGTGCTGAGCACCTTCTTCTGCTATCATGTTTTGTAGTCAAAAATGTTAAACTATTGTTTGAGACTATTATCTATTGGTGATGAGTGATTCCAGGGTTGTGCAGCATAATTTTCTACAGAAATTCTGAAAGCAAAAAGAGTAATGACTTGATGACAGTGTTGCTCAATAAACAGAATTTTTAAGAGATAGGGCAAAAGATCTTCCACTTTGTGGTAAGTGCCATTCATTAATGATGAATGTAGAAACACAGTCCCCTACAGACTGGTGTTACATAAGTATCCACTATGAAGCCTTTTACACCTTCCCCTTCATCTCTGAGGTGCTGACCAATCCTATGGTGAAAGAGAAGCAATGACCCTGATAAAATGCAAAGGCTGCTGAAATATGTGATGTGTTGTAGGGGGAATCACATGTGATATCTAAATATAGATTGCTACTACTGCCAACATGAGTAACAACTGTACATTTGTATTGCTTAAGGTGGGACCCCTCACTGTTGGGTACTGAAGTAAAGTTTCTTTGTTCAAAGGCATTTCTTATCCACAAAATTGGAAAAAAAACAATTCCTTCCCCCAGGTGTTTGTGTCATAAACAAAATGTGTTTATTCCTTTCTGTTACTAGAAGAGAAGTGTTGAGCTTTTGAGAGCAGCTGATGTGGCAGCACTCCCCATAGCAACCAGAGAATTGTAGCCTAGGTTATTCTAGAAGGGACTTGTGCCAAACTTACTGCACAGGTATTCAACCTGATGAACAGCTACCATTTGAGTGGTGGTGATGATAAGTGTGGGATGTCAAACACTGCACAAAGACTGTCTGCATTCTTCAGGCCTGGCTGCTGGAGTGTTTTGTTCACTTGGGCTGCAGATTATAGTAGAGATGTAGTGCCCATTTTGGAGCAGAAAAGGTGATAAGACTCTTGGCAAATCAGGGAAGAGTTTTTAAGAACATGAAAGAAGAAGGGAGTAATGTTTTTCTTCCTGTCCGTGACTGATGGGGCAAGACATAGTAATTTTAAACTACAGCCTCAGAATTTAGTTTGATTTTTTTTTTTTTTTTTAATGGCAAGGATACATACTTCAAATGCTCATAATTTCTCAGAATAACTTTGGTAGAAATCTGGGCTAGGACACATAATGCTGATTGTGCCTTGGAAGAGGGGATGGAATAGATGAAGTCTGACCTCCTGTGGTCCTGTACAGATCCATCTAGAAGTGTTTCTCTTGTTGCTGTCACCACATTTCCTACCAGGAATGGAGTAGGCACTCTGCCTCTCATCAGGCAAAGCCTCATAAACCCAAGCTTTCATGTTTTGTTGAAATAGGGCTTCTTTAAAGACATGGGGTCTAAATAAAGGTATTTTCTTAACTGACTGCCTCGGAATAGATTCTAAATCCATATTTCATCATCTGACAAAGACATCTTTCACACCTGTTGATTGTTTACCAGTTTATAAAAGACTTTATATATAAAGGATTTATTCTAGCATACAAAATAAATTTCTGGGTGAGCTGGCAGGGAGTGGTGATATAATTTTTGGTTGATTATTTTAAATACTAATTTGATGTATCACTGTAGCTGAAAGGGCCAATAGCAAAATCATTGCCCCAGTCCCTTCTTGCAGTGTTTTTCTTTGTTCTTGTTGACTGAAATTAGAAGTTAATGTACTTAAGCACAGAAGAAACAATGTAAGTCAGCTTTAGGTCTGTCTCATCTCCTAAAACTGAAAGGGCAGTCAGCTGAAGCTGGCTTCACAGGTTCCCAAATTATTTCCTCACTCCCAAATGCATTACCTTCTGAATTTTAGATCTGGGGTTTTTTTTGTGTGCTACAAGGCATTCATTTGCTGGTCCAGGACAGTAAATATGTGGTAATTTGTGCATTTTTAGTGCCTGTATGATGAACAACCTGTGGATTTTGTGCAAAATTACTACTATCAAGGTTTGCTCTGGCTATCCTGGTTACTTGTAAATGAAAGGATAACATAAATGTGCTTATTACTCTAGCTGTGGAGGATTTGTGGAATGTTTTGAGACAGAAAGGGAGGTGCTCCAGAGCCTAGGACACTTGGCAGGCCAGCAGAGGGAGAGCCCTCAAGTACCCTGCAGCAGCCCTGGCCCAAGCTCTGTGCCACAGAAAACAGGGCAGAAACATCAGTTCAGCAAGGGGAGGTAAAAAAAGTAGCTGCCTGTCCGTAGAGAGATATGGACCAGCTGCAGGACACCAGCGTGGGTTTGTGCCTATTCCTTGAGGAGTCCCATAAGAACACAGGAGAGCAGAAACCAGGAGTTGTTTTGTCTTGTTCCATTAATTTCTCTTGGTGTGTTATTTTCCCTTCCTGGATTTTAGCTATCTAGAAGTAAGCGACTCATCTGAACTAATCTACTTGTCCAGGCTCTTTTTATAGACAGGAGAGAATGACAAGCATCTTCTCAGGTGATCCCAGCTCTCTGCTTTTAAGTTATCTACCTGAGAAGCAGGAGTACAGGGCTCTGCTTAGTGGCCCTGTGTGGCTGTCCTGTCCTTTGTCTTCAGGTGGGTTCAGAAATTACAGAGAAGCAGCAATGCCTTAGTGCAAGGTCCAAGAAGATTTGGGTATCTGATTGGGGTGGACTAAAGCTATTGCAGACTGGGATATGAAAAAAAGATAAGACAGAGGGGAGTGAAAAGCCTCAGTCTAAGTCACAGGTAAGAGGAGTGTTCCTTTAAGAAGCCTCACAGTCTCTGTAACACTGGTGTTAAAGAGACTGTGGCAAAAGTGGCAATTTTTGTGGCAAAAGTGTACAATTGACCACACTGTAAATGGCCCTTGCTGGAGCAGTGATTATTTTCAGTGCAACAACCAGCACTAGAAAAGCTAATTGCTACAGCCAGGAAAGGAAGGGAAGAGTGTGATTTTGCTGGGACTTTGTACTGAGACAATGTGTGTTACAGGAGTAAGGAGCCAACCCAACCTCCTGAAGGGATGTAAGAAGTTCAAACTGAGAGTAAATAGAACTGGCTGATAATACCAGGTCTGGTTACTGAGAATTGAGATTTATCTGAGTGCATTTAACTTCTTGTGTTGTACTTTCACAGGTTTTTATATTTTTGAGAGTCAGCCCACAATTGTGTAGGATGGGGAGTATGATGAAAACCTAATGCAATGTGTCTTTCTTCCCTTGCAAGTCATAACAATAGTACTTATTAAATTGAGATATTACACAAACACATCAGTTAGACATCTTGTAGAAATCTTGATAATAACATCAAGATGTTATTTTATATGAAGAGTATGAAATCCTGTCAATATGGTCAAGCTAATAATAAACTGACACCATTTTTCAAGAGTTGTTCAGAGCAGATGTGCAAACATCCTGTATCCAGCTCCAGTCACTCATGTGGTCCTGAGCCATACAACCATGTGTTGATGGTGACAACAAGTAATGACTAGGAGGAGCTTTTTCAGGCCCTGATTAAAGAATTTTTAAGTGCTTTTAAGGACGCGTTGAGTTGTATTCTTTTCCAGGAAGGTATTTGAATGGGATTTAATCCTATGCTCAAGCACTTTTTCTGAAAGTGGTTGTCTTCAGGAATCAACTTTCCTTTCCATTTGTGGTTTAGTGACAGCCCCCACCTGGGTTTGAAATGAGGTCATTTGGCCTGAAAGGTGGGGGTAAAGGTATCTAAGTAGCTTTCATGGAGACTTACTCTGTTGCCTATAGCTACTTTCATCTTAAATAAGGAAGTGTGGCATGTTTGTATTCACAAATCCCGTTGTGCAATGTTCTGTCTCAATTGGGGCTGTCTGTGTCTCCATATTAATTCTCAGGGCAGCTGCAATTTCCTCCATTTCATGCAAATTAGCTTCAGCCTTAAAGCTCCTGGCAGGTCGCCAGCATAGCCCTCTTTGGCAAAATTTGGATTCATCAGTGGAAGGGTATTAGCCTTTTTGCTTTAAAGGCCTTTGTTTAGGCAAGTATTTCGCTATTTTAAAGGCAAATACTTAAGAAAATCTCTATCTTTTTGCCAGATGCATTCTTTACCCAGTAGAACAGCCCTAAAGATAGTTAGATAAACCACAAATAACTAAAATAATGGTATATGTTCTTGCTGCTTATCTTAAACATTGCTAAAAATGCCGCTGCACCAGTGCCATTAAAATGCGTGTCAGGAATTTTCCTTGACTGCCTCTGTGCAGTCTTTTAAGATCATTTAACTACATAATGACTTTTAAAGATATTCTTTTTGAAATTGAAGGGCTTTTTTTCAAAGCCTAGCTGAAAAAGGTATTCCACAGATTTTCAATGCAACATCTTTTTACTTCATCTCTCTGTTTTGAAAAGTTAAACTTTTTAGTTTGCACAATGATTTTGTGGTTTTGTGTGTCCTGCAATTATTCTGAGAATATTTTTACCTTTTACATCATTATGAATGCTCTCACAGTTTTTTGTGTTGTTCTGAATATATGCTATTCTTGTTAAAAGTTAGATTTAATTTTTTTTTTTTTTTTGGTAAAGATAATAAGGGTATCTAATTCTTTCTCCTTCTATTATTTTCACAAGAACCACATTTTGTAGATTTCCGAGAAACCCATTATTAAAATTCTAGTTCTGTCTGAACAGTGGCAATAAAACAACATGAAAGGTTCTTGGTTCGTGGTGTGACACTGGCTTTGAATTTAATTAGGTAGTAAATAATATTTATCTTTTCCAGATATCACTGCCATATAGTTTCTTGGCTGTTGAGATCCAAGATATGTTTGTCCTGTATTATCAATAGAAGTAGAAATCCTGCAGGAGAAAACCAGGTCTGTGGTTCCACTTGTGCAAAAGTGTTATTTTTACCTGGTACTCTCATGGCCACAAACCATCTAAGGCTCAGTGGAGTTCCACAGATAGTACCACAACCACCATCTCAAGACTCAGTTGATCATCGGAATGAGTGAGTTTTCTTTTTCTTATTACTGCTGACATGCAAGATGATATGATCCCAGGCTCTTTGTAATAACTGAAGGGTTTTCCATGTCTAGTATTTAGAAAAATATCACCATATTTGCACTCTAGTAATTGAAGGAACTTTGCAACTGTCTGTCTTCTTCTTCCTGCAGATGTTGAACAAACCCCCATAAAAACTCCTGATTTTTAGGCCGTCTGTTGTTTCATGCACTTTAATCATATCTGTTGTTACCTCCTCTCAAAGATAAACTGCGAAAAACATTTCAAATTTGGTATTCTTTGGCCTTCTCTCAGCCTCTGTAGTTTCTTACTATCCCTGGTCAGCCATGGAGAGCCCTCTCTGCACACAGGAGTGAAGGCACCTGGTCTGCCTTGAAATGGTCCTGGGTGATAGAAGAATTATATAGATACTCATTCTTTGGGGATAGATTGAAATTTTGAGACTAATACAGGAAAGCCTGGCTTTTTGTTCAGCAAAATTTGGTTAGCTTTTGTAGCTGCTGTAGCTGGTCTCCTGGCTGGATGCTTTAGGTGGTTGGATTTTTAGAAACATCGAAATGATGGTGGACAGGGAGTAGTTTTACTTGTGCTGGGAAATTGGTTGTTTATCTCTTCTTCAAGTGGAGAGATAAACACACCAACTTTTTAGGGATACTGAAATACCCACTGTGACCAGTCACAGTCAGCAAATGTTACATCCATAAGGTGATGGATGTCTCTCATTTAAAAGAGGCTGAAAACTTTTGTTGTATTATTTGAGATCTTGTAACTCTGAGAAGCATACTGTTGCCTGCACAAGAGAAGAATTTGATTGGAAGTTCTATCTCAACCAGAATCAAAGCTGGCAGTTCATAAACTTTTTGAAGGTACACCTTCTTTAAATCATAATGTGTTTTAAAATGGATATTTACTTACCAGGCAAATGATTTTACAGGGACTTAGGTAGTGGCTTGGGTGCAAATGGTATAACTGATTACAAAGAATCAGAATTTGATTTTCATAAAATCCACAATTTCTCAGACCTGAAACAGAATTGTTGATGTGGTTTCTCAAGGTATTTTCTGTATGTAAAAATCTTACTGATGTAAATCCTATTAATGTAAAGAATTGAATAATTCCCTAAGGCTTTGGCCAAACATTATTATGCACGTCTATTGGTGCATAATTTTGAATGCTGGGAATTTTCACAGAACAAATATTCCCTCAGCTAATTACTGATTGGAGTGAAGTTCCAAGTAATTCTGGTTTTTTTAAAGTTGCTTTCTTTTTAACACAACATTTCTATGATCAGGCATAGGGGAGGATTTGGTGGAAGCAGTCTGAAGGCAGTAGCACAGATCAGCACAGAGGACAAGAATGTCTTAAACCAGCTTTGCCTGCAAGTTTGAGAGTCATGAAACTGTATCCTGGAGTTTGACCTAACTTGATCTCAGGCTGGGCCTGGCTACTGGACCAGAGCTCCACACCAGAGTCCTGGCACTCCAGCTCTTGTTGTGTAGACATAATTCTGCTCTGTGTTCTTTGTATGTCTGCTCCTCATTAATAAAAATTAAAATACTGTCCCTAGAATGTCAAAACCCCTCAGATCCACTGAAAGAAGTTGGTCATGTCTAAAAAAGGTGTTTGCCACAGGGAGGTGCTACCAAGGAGCTTATGGCATCAGCCAGATATAGCTTTATAATTCTGCGGTCCTTTCCTCCTGTAAATTTTAAAATCCTGAAAAGTAGATTTAACTTTTCAGTAGATAATACCATTATTTGAACTAAACTAGGGGGTACTCTTGCCTGTGCTGACTGTTATCAGCAAGGTTTAGTGGAACATTCGGCTGTCAGATGATAATTTCTTGTTTTGATACTCTCACGCAAATTAAATGGGACACTCAGAGCTTGAGACTGCATCAAATGGAGTTAAATCTGCAACTACCTTCTGTTAATAAGAAAAACTCAAATTCATCAGCACTGCCCATGCATGTTAGCTGTGTCCAAAATTTGGGATGGTCTGGGGAAAAAAATGCTGGACAGACTTAACACATGATAAAATAACAAGTACAGATACAGATTTCAAGACCAGCCTTCTACTCAGATTTGGAAAGTGAGGGCACACATATGTACAGCTGCCTTTTGTGGTCCAATTGACTTCTTCTTGCTTCTGAGTTATTTCTGTAGCCAAAAAGGTGCTTTGGAGAGAGGGTTGGGCACCACAGGTACAGTGGACTAGCTGGGCCATGTGGTGCAGAAGCATGAATGACTTGCCCAAAATTTTGCCAGTGACAGCAACAAGATCTGATCAGGGATCATGCTCTACACCTGGCTCTGTGCCTTTCACCATTGAATTTACATGAAGGAAAGTGAGGTGTCTTGGCAAACGGTACTGTTCCCTGTCTTCTGAAGAATGGCTTTCATCTAAGGTGCAGTAATTGTGATGCATGCTTAAACATCTCTAAACACAAAATATATATGCCAGAGCTGTAGTTGTCCCCAAGACAAGTAGTTGTTTCCCAACAAGTCTCTTTGTAAATAGTTGCTTTTATTTTAAAATGTCTCTGGACTGCATTTGGAACTCTCCTAATGACAGGCAAAAATCAGAACCATCAGCTTTCCTGAATGTGATCATTAGTTTATGATGCCTGCACCATATGGGGATATTTCATCCTACACAAGAATGTAGGGAAGATCTCTTTTTAATTAGAGGGCTAGGAAAAAAAATCACTTCATGGAGCAAAGTGTACTTAGAGGTCTTAGCTGAGCTTTTAAGTCCATTTGATGGAACCATCAGACATATTTACCAGCCTTGGTCCTTGGAGGTGAGTGTTTGCTCAGAGGTCTGGGACTGACTCCTTAAGGGGCTTGCACACTGCAGGTACTCAGTATAAATTCATATGCATCAAGCCCTCAGACAAAAAGATGTGTGGAGGAACCTGCGTCCCGGGTATTTCCACAATGCACCTCAATTGCCCGAGAACAGAGGAGGTCTGTTTGAGAGCTTTGCATTTCCAATCCTTTACGTGGCTGGAATTGATCATTTTAAGAAAGGGAGCGGCAAGATGAGAGGAGTGGGATGGTTTACTGCAAAGTTCCTTTAGTGTTTGAGAAATGGAGAAATTTGGATGAATCGCGCTTTTCAGCCAGGACTTGCTGCCATCACTCTCTCAGTGCTTTAAGAGTAACTAGGATTTGTGCAGTGAGTGCAGCTTGCTGCCAGAAAATCTCAACTTTTGTTAATGTATAGGCATTCATCATCTGCTGTTCATTAACACACATATTGCTAATGCCTGGCAATGGAGCGAACATTTTTCTAGAGTGGGGTCGAAAAACTAATTATTCACCATATGGTGGCCGGCTCAGCAACAATTGCTGAAGCCATGGAAGCAAAAGGAAGTTGGCTGGTTGATTTCTTTGGACAGTTTGCACAGTGATGACTCTCTTGACACATGCCATTCATGTGGCCGCTGCATAACAGATGGGCTGAGGCTGGGAACTGTGGAAAAATCATGGCAGAGATCTGGTGGCAGCCTCTGTCTTTTTATCCTTCAGAATGACTTTGGGTCACATGGGCTGTGAAAATAACAAGTAGGGGATTGTGCTCTAAGGATTTCCCTGCTTCTTTCATAAAGCCAGAGCGTAATTTTGACTGCCTTTTCGTATTTTGTTTATTAAAGGGATCAGGGTTTTAGATGAAAGAGATTACTTGGTTTGTGGTAGGGGGCTGTGCTGTGCCCATGACACTCAGCTCATTGTTAGCAGGAAAAATGCTGGCAGTTTGATAAGGGATAAGAAAATGGAGGGGTTTTAAATTAAAATTTAAATTACTCCTTATTTGTTCTTTTCTCATTTGTAAATCTCACATAGGCAAGTTTAGATAAGAGCTGTTTTAGATTCTGAATACTCAAACCTGAAATGAGTTAGTGTTTTTTTCCAGAGGAGCTTAGTATGGGAGGGTAAGATTAATTTGAGCATGCTGCCTTTACAACTTGTGTGCTTTCTGGATTTCATATCATCCAGACAGTGCCTGAATGGGGAAGGCACTGAAAGTTTCCATGAAGATAATTTTTGAGCTTTAGTGTCATTCAAAATTAAATTGTGTGGGTTTGAACTATCTGCAAATTAAATTTTAATTGATTACAGCAAATTGTGTCAGTTGAGAATTTTCTCATGTCTTCTTTCACAGGAGTTAGGAAGAAGAGTTGACAAGCAATGAAGGTATTGCCAGATCCCTTCCAAAGCTTCACAGCCATCCCAGAGGGATGCTGGTAATACTGGTTGCAGAGCATGGAGGATGGGAAAGGTAAAGTGAAGTGAAAGACTATGCATGAAAATGCCCAGCATGAGGGAGAGCTTGCAGGTGAACCATTCACAGTCATTTGGGATTTGTCAGGAACAGCACACAAAGTTTCTCAGGTGAGATGTGATATGTGAGGCCTTGATTCAGGATTATTGTAATGCAAGCATTCATCACTATCATATTTTGCATAAACGTACACCTCCTCTCCCCCTGCTGCCCCTCTTCCCCCTCTCTCCAAAAATAAAAGCAGAAGGAAATGAAGATATCTTACAAAGCCAACTTCAAGCAATATTTTACAATTCATTGGGTTTGAAATTTCTTTTTATAAGCAGAAATATGCATGTGCCTTTTTGCAGCATTACACTCTTGTCTGTTCACAAGCAGCACCGTCTTTTCTGTGTCTGTGTGCCACAGAGATGACATGATGACACAGAATCACAGAATATTCTGAGTTGGAAGGGACTCACAAAGATCATCAAGTCCAACTCTGAAGTGACCAGCCTATATGGCAAACTCATCACCTCAGCATTGCTGGGCAGCCTGTCAAGTGAACACCAACCATGTGGCTTCCAGGGTCCTTCCGTCAACATCAACTCCCATTTTTCATTCTTATGTATCAAAACCAGGCCTGTTGATTCCAGAGGTGGGATCTGCTGCTCTTGCAGTGCTCTTCACAGGGAGCCTCTGCACAGGCTGACGTTTGATTCAGTTGTGCAAGAGCACACAGAGAAGACTGAGCAAAAAGAAAAGAATGTGTTTTTCTCTTGAATTATCCTGTTGGTATTTTCTGCAGGTGAGCCAGTAAATAGCACTATTTTTCATTAGGGCATGATACTTTTCCATAGGTGAGCAGAAAAACAGATTTTACTGTCTTTTTCTCCTTTGTGAGAAGGATGTTCCCTAGCCCATAATGCTGCCAGCAGTGATTATTTCTTCTGGAGAAAGGAGTAAGCCAGTGTGTTTTGTGTTTTATGTGATGAACCTCCTAATCAGTTTTTTTTACCCTGCAGTGGTCTGAACAATCACATTGTGAGGCTGTGCTGCATTCCCCTTGGTTCTGTCATACATTACCTGCATTTCAGGGCTCTTGTGACCTCCTTGGCTCATGACAGCTGCTCTTTTGCTCAGTCAGTGCATATCACACTTCTCCTCAGCGATTTCCCTGTCTGTGCCAAAGACAAGGAATATTTCTGTTTTCAGCAAGAAGTCAGTCCAGCACATTAGGGCCAATATCCAGCAGATGCTGCAGAACATCTACATCTCAGTGCACTGCCAGTGTTAGACTGCTAGACAGAGGGCTGGATTTTCAGTTCACTGCTTCTCTTTAGCCTTTGGAGGTAATGCCAAACTCCCAGGGCCTCTTCAGGTGTTCCTCCATTGTGCTTCACCTGCTGCCCATCTGAGGCTGCAGAGTTCTCAGCTCACCTGGAAAATGTCCCTCACATTTTGGGTAGAGGTTTGAAAAGAATTCTAATAATTGCAATTTATAACCTTGAATGCCTGTAAAACATAATGGCCAACAGTCTCTTTTTTCCATCAGCAAAATCCATAAGGGGATTTAATGGTTGTTAGGAAACTTTAACAGAATTCCTAAAGCCTCATATGAGGTGTTAAAGGCATTCTGCGAAATTGGAGAGAGGAGAAGGTGGCATGAAATGTGTCTGTATACACATTTACAGATAAAGATTCAATATACATGCATGCACACTGTCATGCCATTTTCCAGACATGAAGATACACAAGAATAGCAAAATAATTTAATTTTAAAATAGAAGGTACAGATTAACAATATTGTGTCACAAAGAACAAAGATAATGAACCTAAGTGTAAGAGCAGACCTTTTTTAGAACAGCAGATGTTGTCCTAAGACAACGATGGAGAAACATTACAAACAAATTTCTTCATAAAGTGCTTCTAATCCAAAAGATGATTTTGAAGTGATTTCCCCATGTACAACTACTCATCTCCTTGTCTGTTCTTAGACTCTTCTATGAGTATTTATTAAAACCATTTTATTCTTTTTTACAGTGCATTTAGTAAATTGTAATCTGTTCCTCATCTGCTTTTGAAATACACTAAGCATGTAAGGGAATTTTTAGACTATAAAATCTCAAAAATGATTTGGAATGAACAAGGTAAACAGCCCAAGTATCGGTGTCCTAGATTATGTTCCAGTTGCAAAAGATATAAATTAGTTCATCTCTGTGTTAATAACTAATGAGATTTCAAATAATACATTTTTTCTTTTGTAATCAGCTGGAATACTACACATTGAGGGAAAGACAGGATTTAATATTTTGACTGGTGCTTGAAGTGCTCAGAAGATTGGAATCTGGCAAAAATATTCCTCAAATCAAAATTTGCTGTTAATTATTCAGGTTCCTACATGAGCTAGAGAATGGGGATGGGTTGTACACCATTTCCTTGTTCAACAGTTAATCTGTTTCTATGCTTTGATCTGCTGTTCATGGTACAGTTTTGGGTTTAAAGTTTGTTTCACAAGAACGTTATCAAAGTGGTCAGATGATGATGGATGAGCATAATGTTCTGGTTTATGAATGAAGACGAGTTGTAGGGAAAAATGTTGAGGATTTTTTTTGTTGAACTAAATTACAAACACGCAGGTATTGAAATGTAGGGTTTAAGTTTAGCTTTTGATTACCTGCCTCTTATGTAACCAGCAAGACAGGACCTTTGAAGCCCCAAATATAATAAAAATTTTTCTTTTTCTGTCAAGGCACAAGATCTGCCATGACCTTCATACTGGGAACTGGTGAATACTTGCCTGGCAAAAAAAAAAAGTCTTTATAAAATGTCAAAAATTATGATTACAGAGCAATGCAGCCATTTCTGGCTTTGCCCTGGGGCCCAGATATTTTTACTTCATCCAGTTCTCCTAAATCATGGCACAGTCCTTAGCTGAGCTGATGGACTCACACGTTTGGATAGGATATACTGTTTATTCTGTTGCTAGGGTAAGATGTAGCTCAGTTTAGGAACAGCTGAATTGTGTTGCCCTCATCCTTGTTTAATACACATCTTATGTAGATTATATGAACTAAATTGGCTTAAGTGGGAGATTAATGAGGGATGTGTGGTGATTATATGTGCCAATAAATGTTAGGTTGTGTATCTAAAATCTTGCTGCATATATTTTTCTAACTCCATTCACATAGAGAGTAATAAATCCTTAATCAGAATATAGGGATTTTTTTTCCTGAGAAAAACATATTAAATGCTTTTGGAATTAGGCTTGTTTCAGCTTTGTCAGCCTTGTTTGCTAAACATCAAAATGTTTGTTGGATGTTTTGGCTTTGCTACCATCTCCAACATGCTGAAGTGGGCCATGAACTTAGTAGAGTTTGGGAGATACCCTACTGCTACTCTCCTGTCACACATTAGCAGTTTCAGGGTCAAAAATTAAAAGGGAAAAATATTTATTTCTTTATTCCCCACTTTTTTATTTACTCTGTAATTTTTTTTTTCTCTAGCAGTTATGTTCAATCAGATGGTTTAAATGGGAGATTAGGTAAGGACTTTACAGCCCCTTCCTTCAGGAATCTCAGGCAAAACTCCTGTCCATCTCCCAGGAAGTGAATCAATCTGAATTTTATTTTAATTAGGCTAGTGCTGGAGAGCAAACTCCCTGCTGTTAGTTATCATTTTTCTCAGAAGAAAATTTATCATAAAACTAACAATAACCACTGAATTTCAGATGGTCAGAAGAGACCTCAGGGTGTCTGGGAAGGCACAGATGTGTATTTTATATTGTATTATATAATGTATAAAATATAACACATATGTGTATGTACATATTATATAAATGTAATATACAATTATACATGTAGTATACAATACAATTATATATGTAATATACAACATTTTCTATAATTTATGTACCTGTATATTAATCCTGACAAATCTGTCTCATGGGCTGGTGGAGGCCTGCAGAGGTAGGGTCTCTGCAGACCCCTCAGGCAGTGTAACCCCGCTGCATGTATCCTTCTTGCATGGGGCTGTTTCAGGGGTTTGCTGCTGCACTTGAAGGTGGTTTAGTTTGGAACCCTGCAGGACTTTTGGGTTGCAGGCAGCAGAGTCTGGCAGTCAGAGCTCAGAGCATGCTGCTTCAGATTAGCTGAAACACAAGTAGGAGGAGAAGAGTTCCTTCTACTCAAACAAGGTTAATTCCATTACTGTGCTGTCAGCACCTCTGTGGTCTCATAAACCTGAGCTCCCCCTAATGCCACCAAAGCACTTGCTTGCTATTTGAACTGGTCACCCCTACACATATTTCATTTGATGTCTGTGTCAGCTTTTTGTATCATTTTGTCAAGTGTACCTAAGGAAGATCGATGATAAAGAGGTCTTGTGGTTTTCTTCTATTTGCCAGGGAGTGTGCAGGACCATTCCATTTACAGTAACACTCTCTGCATTTTGCAAGGACTGGATGATGAAGTAGCCATAGATATAACCAGCTTATAACCACAACCAACTTATGCTCTATGACTCCTTGTGATCATGTGCTTCAATGTTGCTGAAAGTTGATAAAAACACAAGCAGAAAGACTGGGGAGCAGATTTAGTATGATAAGAGTCAGGGGTGTCATAAAAAATGTCGGATGGTTTTATAGATAGCTTGAGTGTAGATCTGTATATATCCACCCATTAAATAGAAGTGCTTATGGTAGGTTGTTTTTATCTATTGTGTAGAAAAACTTGCCAAACACGTTAGACACTGGGGTTGACAAAAATAACAGAAGTGATAGCAGTGACAAAAGCAGGGGTGCATTCAATTTCCTAATGGTCTAGATGACAGTGGTACCCATATGGCCCAGAAGAATGAGAATTTAAGTATTTGTGCTCTGCATATTTCTTGTATAAAAAGACTCATTTTTGGCCCATCACTGTTTAGCCAACAAACATCTTTTTCTTTTCTCCATGTTCTCATGCACTCTTACAACACTTAGTCCTACAAACTTTACATGTTTGGACAGACACAAGCATGTAGATTTCATAAGTATTAATAAATTCTGAGCTTATTGGTAAAACTGTGTGACATGGCTGAAGTTGCAAGACAGGAACCTAATTTTCTGTGGTCATTTCATCTGCATTTTAGTGCAGATGACAATTTTCCATAATCCAAATGTTATTTCTTGCACTTACCATCTCCTTGGAAATCTTCATGAAATGTACCGTACAGGGGAAAAAAAAAATCAAACAAACCAGAAACTTGAAGAAAACTGTGATTTTGGAGGGAGCAAGTATTTCTTCCCTATCCTGCTAATGAAAACCTTACATGCTTTTAGTTTTTTCAAAATATACAACTTTTTTTGGAGGAAGAAATCGATCTTTCTCAAAAAATTAGGAGATGTATTTTGACAGCTGGGATGTGTGGACATAGTGGCTCTTCTGTGTAGTTATCTAATTTTTGTTTTGAGAATGTTACCCAAAGTCAGGTACTCACTAATCCAGCAAAGGACCCACTGCCGAAGCAAATTCCAGCTTCTAACATGCAACCAGTCCTGTGGCTCAAACAGGGAAGTAACTTATGCCTAGATTTGTTTTCACAGAATGACTAGCTTGGAAGAGACCTTCAAGATCATCAAGTCCAAAACATACCCCAACACCTGAACTACAACATGGCACAGAATGCCACATCCAATCTTTCTTAAAAGACATTCAGGGATGGTGACTCCACCACCTCCCCATTCCAGTACTTTATCACTCTTTCCATAAAAAGTACTTCCAGTACTTTATCTCTCATTTTCCTAATATGCAACCCATGTTTTCCTTGACACAGCTTGAGATGCACATCTGTCTATTTGGCTGCTCCTTCAGTCTTTGAACAAGTGCTGTTTTGCAGTCAATGGAGAATCTGACCCTATCATTCTAATGATATTGAAATATTTGTTGCATGGGATGTTTGGGTTTGTATCTGGATTTTTATTAATGTGGCCTGAGTGAAGGCCTCTTGCATGGTTGTGTTGACTGGCAGGTGGGTATCCACCTGAAATGTAGGTGGGAGTCTTGTTTGTGATGGCAGGGACCAGTGACCTCTGCTTGCAGCCATGGAGTGTGGGATGAGCGGTCACCAGGGGTGGATTGAGAAGACAGTGGCCAAACTTGTCCTTTGTTCCTGGCAGGCACCCAGGGAGGTAAGAACAGTAATGACCAGGAGCAACACATTGGGTTTTAGGAGAGAGTTTTGGAAACAGGGAGCCATTAGAAAAGTCTCTGAGAGGCATTTCTGGACTCAGGGAGCTCAGCCATGCATCCAGTGACTTTGTCACAAAGTGGTAGGCACTTATCTGCTGCTAAATCAGCACTGCTGGGGGAGCCTCCAGGAGCCCCACTGCTGCTGGCCCCTTGCTGGAGGGGCTTGGAGCATCAGCTAGGTTCAGCCTTGGTCACACAAAATGCTTGTGAGTATTCCGGTGTTGTTCCTCTTTGTTCCCCTGTTAAATAAATTGTCTTCCCAAATTAAAAAAAAAAAAAAAAGGAAATTTTACAGAAATTTAATGTTCAGATTTTCCTTTTGAATATGTATCTGTACAATCTTGTTGCACATTGAGCCGTTATGAAACCAAAATGACCAATAAATTATGTTTCTGGCTTCGAACTGTTTAGTGGGGCAGAAAATGATTGGGAAGCCAGTATTTGTTCAGTGAACAAAGGAGTTAAACTATTTAATTTACCTAAATGAATGAACACTGATAATGGAATTTTCCCGTCATCTATTAATTTTCCTAAAGAGGCCTCTAAAAATGATTGTAACAGTTTTGTCCCTTCCATGCCATCTAAGGGTCAGACTGTGAATGTCATATACTGAGAAAGAGTTGCTGATATAAGTAATACGACTGACATTTAATTAATGTAACCTCCCTGGCATTATTTTCATGACTACTGAAGGATCAGTCAAAGATTTTAGCTGGCTGCATGACATCCTTTTTATTTCAATTTTCAGATGCTTTCACGAGTTAGTCTCAAAATCAGAGCATTGCTGACTACCCATTAGTAGTTAATCAATATTTGTGGAGCTTCAACTTATAGGAAGAACTGCTAATTATTACAGATTATTAGATTAATTTTTAATAAAGAACTGCTAATTATTACAGATTATTAGATTAATTTTTAATAATTATTAACTAATTATTACAGATTATTAGATTAATTTTTTAAATTCAGTAGCCTAATTAAAGGCTCTTTGCCTTAATGCCTAACTAATTTCCCTACTTGCAGTTAGACGACTATATCTATTATCCTGTATTCTTTCTCCACTGCCCCTGTGCAGAATTGCTGAGGAGGAGGAGAAGAACAGCTCAAAGTGGTCACTGCACTTGTATCAGTTGCCAGCTTTGAGGCATATTCTGAAAATACCGTGCTTTGACAGATTTTTTAAAGCATTTTGCCCCTGTTTTGGGAGATGATGGATGCGCCGTACAGATGACCTTAACACGCGGCCGCACGCTAATACTCAGAACCCTGCTTTTGTTGGTCTGCAACAATGGCTGTCATTAAGAAAGCTGAGTTTGCCAATATGCCCCCCTGTCCCAGCACTGGACCCTTCCTGATTGGGCACCGGGAAGCATCATGTGCCTTTGACTGAAATGACATGGAAGATGTATGGTCTGAGTGCTGTCCTCAGCACCACTGCTGTGATGCGAAGAAAACCACGCTGACCCAAACAGACCTGTGCTCAAACAATGTCACACCAAACCAAGACAACATATTGGGAAGAAAAATGCTTGTAAACTGTGTGTGCTGGAAGATGTATTGGCCAGGCGGCCATAGGGCAATCTTTGAACTATTGAAATCTTTAGAAATATTGTTTAGTTCTTGAAGAATACTTACAAACCTAATTAATCAAGCATAGATGGTTATTTTCATTCTTTACATACTGCTTCTTTTTGGGACAAGAATAGGGCTGTCACATTTGTTTTGCTGACCACTTCCCAGGTGCTTGCTGGTAAAAACAGAGTTTGAGCATACATTTCCACAGCAATCCTCAAATAACAGACTTAAGGGAGCTCCTGCCCTACTCCTAACCCTTAATATGCTTCAAAACCTCCTGAGTGTTTCCATTTTTCTGTTTGTGCACATCTTGGGCTACAACATTTCTTTATAATCAGAACAGTATTTTAAACTTGACTGAAATCAATGAGTGATGGAGCAGCTAATGGCGTAATTTTGATATCAAATCAGTGGTATGTGTTCCTCTCAAGAGATGTGTGGATAAGAAGTTCTGTATAAAATCTGTTATTACTGTTTTGTTTTATTTTTTGTTTCTTAAAGCTTCTACTACAATCTTGTGGGAGCTCTTGGGAAATGCTCTTACCACGAATTCCTCTTGAATTGCACATAAGCTGAGGACTTCAATCTCTCACCAAAACTCTGGTTCTTTGGGTCCACCATCCTGCTGGTTTCTAAATTCTGGTATCTCTACATTTAGATTATTATTTTTATAATAAATTTTTGCTGGTTTCAATTGTTTTTTACGTATACCATGTGGCTAAAGCCACCTAGAGTACTTAAAATAAATAACTTCTCTCTTTAGATTATTATCGAAAGCTATCATTATCTTCAATAAGGCTTGAAACTAATTTGTACAGGCAGTAAACAATTTATGAAAATGTTAGAAACTTTAAAATTTACCTTGAGCTAATATATACAGCAAGAACCATAAAATATTGCCACTTGTTACAATTAAAATCACTGAAACAGCATTTTAATAGTTTAATTCCAATTATTTAAATACATTTAATACAAATTATTACTTTATACATATTTAATGTAATATATGGTAGTATATTTTATTGTATTGTAATATAATATAATCGCATATTATATCACATCCAACATGGAGTGATTCCTGGGGTTGTCCTGTGCCAGGAGGTGAACTTAAGTAATCCTTGTGAGTTCATTTCAAGTCAGCATAATATATGATTCAATAGCTAGAATATTGTAATTTAATACAAATTGCTATTCTTATCTGCTTTGTAACATAATAATCACACTAATATGCTCAGGTGGTCTGCTGAAATAAGCTATCATTCAAACGAAAAGATATTTTAATTCTAATCTTGGACTTGACTTTAAATGAAGTTAAAGGCATGTGTTTGAACTGCCTTCAGAGGCAATATTGTCCTGATTAAGAGATTGCTTACTACAGAAATGAGAATCCTTGAGAACATTCTTCAATGTATTTGAAGGCAATGCTGTGAGAAAATATGGAACTGTTGAATGCACTCAGGAACTTTTGTGCAGTTCTAAGTGCACATAGTCATTAATATAAATTGCAAGTTTGCTATGGCCTTTTTTTAAAGCACTGTTTGTAGCCTACACCCCTAGTAATATAATGTATGTATGTTGAACATAATAAACTGTCCATACAAAAGCTTGTCCCTCCCAGTCAGGCTAAAGGAGGTGTGGGAAAATATTCAGCCGTTGCTTGTCAAGGTCTAGTGCACAGGAAACAGGAGCCTTCACTGGTAGGAATCTTCCCATTTTCAGAAATGAGTTGAAGTAAGCCATACAAACTCCCTGTTTTGATCAGGCTTGAAACACTGAATTCACCCAAAACTAAAAGCAAATAGAAAAAGAGACAGACTGGGTGGGAAGTTAAACTCTTGGCAGCAATGGTCTAAATGAGGAGAAGGCAAATGAAATGAAGAACATCTGCAATCTATGATTCTGTCTGGATCTTCAGGGTTTCTGCATACAACCTGATTTTTAAGTAAGGGTAGCTGCTGGATAGAAGCAGGCAGCATTTCTGTCTCCCAGCACTCAGAATTCCCCTCCTGGCATTTAGAAATTTGTGTAAATGTTGGCATTTAGAAATTCATCTATAAGTACTGGAAAGGCAGTGTTTTCATGAAAAAGGAAAAATAAAAAAAAGGAAAGGTAGTTACTAACTTTAGATTGGTGGTTGTATAATGTTTGGGTTTTTTTCTCCATCTGTTTCAGTCTGTTTTAGAGGAGATGACAAATGGGTTGTGCCATCGTGCCCATGGCATTTCCAAGTCACCCCACCCAGGGGTGTCTTCCTCACCAGGCTGAGGACAAGAAGGACCCAAATCTCCTTATACTCTGTGGGCCAGCACTGGAACTGGATCAAAATGCTGCTGCATTTGGTGCAAAAGCAAAGCTTCAGGAGGCTGTGGCTTGGTGAGAGCAGAGGTGAGCTGCTCCCTGGATTGGGGTGGGACATTGCTCAGGTTAATCAGCTGTGAGAGAGCATCTGCTGGGCCAGGGACAAATTGGTTCTCTGTTAGCTCTTTCCTCCTTCCTTCAATGGACTCATTTGCTATTTCAATCTCATCTTCAACAGCACCAAACTAAGCCTGTTGGAGATTTCTTTACATCAGCTAATATTCCGTAGCACATTTCAGAAACCAGTTACCCATTCATCACATTTTAAATGCAAATGAAAGACCTATCTTTAGAGTGCGTTTTCCAAAGCTTGGAGCTCCTCTCCCTTTACTCCAATATTTATTTAAATACTGATTACATTGAAAATGAGAATTTCTATCATAAGGAAGCTTATACTGAGGTGAATGCAAAAGAAGAGGAACTGAGCTGTAACCCTCAGCAGTTTAATTGTGAGACGTTACTCTGGCTGTTTGATGGCATAAGATGTTCAGGTCCCAGTGACCTTATGAGACAAATGAGGTTTTGGTCACTGGCTCAGTATATCCACCTTCAGGTGAGGATGGAGATGATATTCTGGCCTAACTATGATAGGAAGATGGTCTTCCTTTGTGTCAGGTGGTCTACAGACACCATTTCATTGGCCTCTGCTGCTCACAAACCTCCTGCCCGTACCAGCTGCACAGGTTTTATGTATTTCTGTATCCCTGCAGGGAGAATAAGTCTCTTTGTTTCTTTTTGTGTGTGAGTGTCTGTATGTCATAACTGAGCTAAATCCTCAGTTATGTTTATTTTCCCATAAATTTGCTTAGCTTTTTCCACATTTGCCAGTGTCCTCTCAGCCATGGGTGAGGAAGGGGCAGGAGCAGCATTCAAACCTGACAACCTGAGCATCATGCAGTTTGTGTGTCTGGGTGGCCGAGGGTGGTGGCACTGCTGGCAGCCCCAGAAGCCCCAGTTTCCATGGCACTGAAGACATTCTCCAGCCTTTTTCATATTCCACAAAAAACAAAACAAAACAAAACAAAACAAAACTAAACCAAAAAAAACCCCAAAAAAACCAACTCAGGGCAAACACCTTCTTTTGCAGAAATTTGGCATGACTGTCTCCTTCGCTGCTTGCCTGTTCTTCCACCCATCTTCCCACAAAGAGGTTAATAAATGTTTACTTTTTTTCTTGTTTCCATATGGTTTGTTCACAGGCTTTTGCTTGTGTGTGTATGAATGCTCACTTGCATTGACTGCTGTGAGGGAATTGTTCTACTAATGCTGGCCATCTTCAAATCAATGCCTGCACATAACAACAGAAAGTGCCTCAGATGTAGTGGTTTCCACAGGACTATTGTTAGGCCTTTGTTAGGCATTTTTGAACCTAATAAATAATGTCAAAAGTCTCTATCCTAGCCAAAAATGTTCCCTTTGAAACAGTTCTAATAGTATTTTTGTTCTGCAATGTCTCCCAGTGTTGTGAAGAATTTGTGCCTCACAATAGGAATCTGGTATATCGCGTGCCGCTTTGCTTTTTTTTTTTT
>VZRH01000661.1:75145-108523 GCA_013397555.1 Urocynchramus pylzowi | reverse complement strand
GTATTTTGGCTGCCGCTTTTTTTTTTTTTTTTTTTTTTTTTTTTAATTTATTTTAAGATGTGAATGCTTCTTTCCTGAGAAGGAATTCCTAATTCTTTACATAAATGTTGTTTTTTCTTGAATAACCATACTACTTGGAGCTTCAGTGCTGTAAATGCTCCTAAATTTGATGAACTACAGGAAGAACAAATCTTAATAATGATGGAATGAAGGGGAGGAAAGCAAATCATTGAACTTAATTATAGGCTATTTCAGTGAACCTCCTTTGTGTTTTGTTGCATAACTCATAATTAAATTATATCTAAAGTAAGGTTTTAACAATTGATTTATGCACTGAAAAACAATGATAACAATGGTCAAAGATGATCGCAGTAGTTCCCTCTGGCTGTAATATCTATTAATCTAGACCATAATGACTATTTATTCTGGAAAAAACTCTAATTGGAGACTGTTTGTGATTCATTATGCCTTATATAGCACATATTAGCAATACATTTCATTTGTCCTTAATATGAAGTATAATTTGTGGATAATATTCCTATTTCAGTGGTGCAGTAGTGTGTAGCAAATCAAGCTAGGAGAAACATATTTGCTAGACATATTTTATTTCTGTGCATTTTACTTTGCTTATTTTAATTGGGCTCTGGGGAAAAATGTCAAAACCTACATTTCTCTGCATTAATTTTCTCTGTTGCACCAAAGCTGTTGGGTGCTATCTGTATTACAATTACTATTTATACTGCGGGATTTTATTTAGTTGTCTTATTTCACCTTAGAGATAAAAGAGACACTTTAACTTGTTTTTTCACTATGGTAGAAATCAATGTTAGATCTACAGTTTGAACTGCTTATTTGTGGTGTTACATGGGTCTTAAACAAATTTTACTTCTATAATTGTAATAGACAATGAAACTCACTTGGGGCTTGATCAACCAAGCTTCTAATACTGCCAGTGGCAGTTCAGTGGACTTAGATCTGTGTTCATTTCTTTACAGCTGATGGTAGCAAAATAGCTGCCTTGGACTTCCAGAGGGCTGACTGTGGCCTGCTTAGGAGCATCTTTGGCAGAGTCCATTGGGAGGCAGTCCTGAAGAGCAAAGGAGTCCAGGAAGGATGGACATTCTCCAAGAAGGAGATCTTTAAGGTGTGGAAGCAGTTTGTCCCCACATGCTAGAAGACAAGCAGGTGAGGAAGAAGATATAGTGACAAAGGACAGGGAAACTGGAGGGACTTAGTGCTTTCTTTGCCTCAGTCTTCAACAGTAAGATGAGTTGTTCTCTAGATACCAAGCTCCTGGACTGAAAGACAGGGACAGGGAGCAGAATGAAGCCCCTACAATTGATCACCAGTCAGGCAAAGGAGGTGATTTTCCTGCTCTGCTCACACTGGTGTGATCCCACCTTGAGCGTTGTGTGCAGTTTTGGGCACCACAGTATAAAACAGGCATTAAGCTTTTAGAGGGTGTCCAAAGGAGGGCCACAAGGATGGTGAAGGGTCTGGAAGGGAGGCTGTATGAGAAATGGCTGAGGACACTTGGTCTCTTCAGCCTGGAGAAGAGGAGACTGAGGGGAGGCCTCACCATGGCCTACAACTTCCTTGTGAGGGGAAGAGGAGGGACAGGTACAAATTACTTCATTCTTTTGACCAGCAACAGGACTCAAGGAAGCAGCCTGTGTTGTGTCAGAGGAGATTTAAGTTGGATATCAGGAAAGGACTCTACACCCAGAGGCTGGTTGAACACTGGGACAAGCTCCCCAGGGAAATGGTCACAGCACCAAGCCTGATGGAGTGACAGAGCATTTGGACAACACTCTCGGGCACATGGTGTGACTTTTGGGGTGTTCTGTACAGGGCCAGGAGTTGGACTCAATGATTCTTGTGGGTCCCTTCCAATTTAGCATAGTTCTGTGAATCTAGGAAGGGGAAATGGTCAGTGACCTTCTAAACCACGTAGACACACACAAGCCTACAGGGCCAGATGGAATCCACTCCAGGGTACTAAGGGAGCTTGCAGAAGAGACCACCAAGCCACTTTCCATCATTTACCAGCAGTCCTGACTAACTGGGGAGGTCACAAGTGACTGGAGATTAGCTGAGGTGACGTCAATCTACAAGAAAATCTTGAAGGAAGATCTGGGGAGCTACAGTCCAGTCAGCCTGAGCTTGGTGCCAGGAAATGTCCTGGAGCAGATCATCCTGAGTGCCATCAAACAGCATGTATAGGATACCCAGATGGTCAGACCAGCCAGTTTTCACATGGGTTTGTGAAAGGCAGGTCCTGCTTGACCAACCTCATCTTTTATGACAGGTGACCCACTAAGTAGATAGGGAAAAGCTGTGGATGTTGTCTGCCTGGACTTTAGGCCACCTTGACACTGTTTCCCATTGCATTACCCTGAAGAAACGGGGTGCTCATGGCCTGGATGGATGCACTGTTCAATGTGTAGAAAACTGTCTGTATGGCCAGGCCCAGAGAGAGGTGGTGACCAGAGTCACCACCAGCTGATGGCTGGTGAGTAGAGGTGATCCAGAGGGCTCAGGACCAGGGCCAGTCCTGTTGGATGTCTTTATCAATGATCTGGATTAGGGGACCCAATGTACCCTTAGTTTGCAAGTGACACCGTGTTGGGTGGGAGCGTTGATCTGCTGGAGGGAAGACATGATGCAGTGTCTGCCTTTCCCACACAGGGGCAGGAGCTGTGTCCTGCTGATGTCTCTGCTCTCAAGAGCAAGGAGAGACTTAACCACAATTCACCTGGAGGCACAGAGGATGGGTGAGTATGAACTTGCTTTAATATAGTCAGCTTCGGAAATGTGCTGTAAAATGGGTTCCAGTAAGTGTTTGTGCAGGCAGCCCATGCTGGAGCTGTGTTTCTTTGGTACTTCAGGTGGCTATCCTGACTTGAACATGTGGGTCTCTGTGTACAGCCATTAAATCCCCAAGGTACCTTAAGTCTCTGCTGCTTTCTTGCTCAGTTACTTGGCTAACAGTTGTTGTTTTCTGAGTTCACATTTAGTTACTGTCAGTGTGAGCACATTGTTAGCCAGCAGAGCCCCGAAGAAGTGCTGCTGATGCTGCAGGGGCTCCAGTGGTGTGGGGCTGGCTGGTCCTGAGCTGGCCAGGCAGGTGGCCAGAGCTCTACTCTGGCAGCAGAACAGGAGCTACATGAAACTCAGCCAGGAGCTTGGCTGGTGTTCTGCATCTGCTCTTGGCTGTGTGCTTTTCATGCCCCTGCTGCCGGGGCTTGGCTGGCAGGACTTCGATGTGTGCACCTGGCCCTGCTGCCTTTTGGATCTAGCTTTTGGGGGAATTATTTGGAAAGACAAGAAGGAGACTGTGTGTGTTTCCTTATTCTCTTTCCTTGTCTCTTTGGTAGACCGAAACAAAAAATCCTAAAAAATCCTGAAATATTAATTTATCTAGTCAAATTAATGGTGACACATGAAAGGAGATCAAAGTTGTATTTCTTCTTCTAGTGGCAGAATCGAATTGCATTGTGACAGTCAGGTATATCCTCCTGAGACCAGATGAAACAGGCTTTTTTAGTGAGGAAAACCCCTCATATCTTATGAAAACACTGAAAAACTATCCAAAGGGGACATTTTTTTTTTATATTTCTCATCTTCAGAAGTGTATATGAAGTGCACTAGTTGGCTAAATGATTCATTGCAATTACATTATCTGGTGGACTTAGCACTTTTCCTCTTTAGTCATTAATTAAAAGACTTTGAATTTTTGAATATATATTTACTACATGCAAAAATTTAAATTTGTTTCAGAAAATTTACACCTGTATTTTTTGTGAACTGTTCCTTCTGATCCACAGTTAGTTATTATTCATAGAGTATAATTGCTTTTCTAAAGTTACGCATTATTTTCTCCTTCCCCTGATGTAAGGATTGATCTCTCTATAAAGAAGGGTAATGATCTGTGATTAAAGCTCGTTCTTGGTCACATGTTCATGCATGAGTACAGGACAATGGTCAGTATTGGAAATATGTCTGCCTTAACACTGTACAGACACACATGATGAACACATGATTGTAGCCAAGTAGGAAAAAAAATTACAAATTTACTGCTTGTCAGCTGCCTTTCACAGAAACACACCAGCAGAAAAATTGACCCAGCATTTTTGTGTTATCTACAGAGTACTATCAATCACATGGAAATATAAATCATTATTATAGTCTAATTAGGAAAAAAACCATAAACTCAAACCCACATTTGTCATGAAAAGCCTTTATACTTGATACTGAATTTCAGTTTATTCAATTTATGGTGCTATTAGTGATGTCTGTCCTCATTCATCATCACAAATTTTTTTCATTTGCACCACTTAGCCAAGCTAATATTAAAGCCGATTTTTTCTTTTGCCAGGCGTCAATGTTAGGATAAAGCATTTTGGAAAATTTCATCAGGCATTATTTGTTAATGTCCTCCAATAGAAATATAGGATGTATATATTTTTTTAATATATTGTATATATTATATATGTATTTTTATATATTGTATATAAAATAGAAAATAGGATGTATATATTTTTTTTTCAGTGAGAAAAACGTATGTGATCATGATAATAATTTAAAAAAGGGAAAAAAGATTGTGTCAATATTTATCGTTGGAACTTCATACAGAGCATGAGTTTAGTTTCTGTCTTAGAGTATGCAAGTAGGATTTTCCCATGTGTACTGTAGCTCTGTTGAGAGTTCAGCATTTTCTTCTCTTTTGCCTCTGGTGCAGCAACCTCCTCTCATCCCCAACACCAAAACCCATCAAGGGGACAATGATTCCCTTGTTCTCTGGGACATGGTCTTCTGTGACTCGTGAGCTGCGAAGGGGGAGATTTCACCTGAAGGAAATGCAGTGAGTGGGGAGCAGGGTGTTGTGAAGTATAGTGGAAGAATATGAGAGGAAGTGCATAATGGAGGAGGAAAACCAGAATAATGACATAACTGAGCTGCCCCACACTGCTGGTAGGGGAAGTTTTGTACTTTGACCCCTGTCAGGCATTTCTTGTGAAGTTGGTTTAGCCATATATGTCTAAATTGTATGGCATGTGCTATTGGTTTTGTAATGATCATTTTCATCACTGTTTTGAGTGGTCTGGTTCGAGGTAGCTTTTGCAGCAAGCCTAAAAATCTTGAAAATAGTTAATTTTGAAAGAGGCCTGATAACACTACTATGACTCCCGTGACATTTTAGTGCTGGGTAATAATTTCCATGAAGCTAGAAAAGGCTCCTGAAAAAACAAGTTTAAAATTCAGAGGAAAAGGTCATGAAGTATCAAGGATAAGTCTATGGGGCTTTCAACTCAGCTTATGTTAATAGACAGGTTTGGTGCTGGTTGAACACTGAGACATCAATATTTTTGAGTATTTAATTTTTCCTCTTGGAAGCCAGTATATGGACGTGAAGTATAGAAAACAAGCAGATAAAAAAAGGGATTTCATCATATCTCTAAAAACTGACCAGGGCTTGTTGCAAGACAAGTTTCCAATGTTATTTGAGATCAAATTCTTTGTCAATAAGACAGCTCAAAGAGATTTTATACTGAAAAAATTACTTTTGTTGAACTTAGCATTTTAGGAATGTCTGGCTTTACAAGAGAAAAAAACATTATAGAAGTTATAGGTGATTGAAGTTGCTTTTTTAATGGGAGGGATAATAATGGTAAATAGTGTTATGTCCATTATATTACAGTCTTGAAGAAATGGCCCTGAGTTCATCAGATACAGCATCACCAGCCAAGCGAGGGAGGGCATTGTCCCAGTCTGCTCTGCACTGGGGTGGCCTCACCTTGAGTGCAGGGGGCAGTTTTGGATGCCACAATATAATGGAGATCTAAAGTTCTTAGTGTCCAAAATGGGGCCATGGAGATGGTGAGGTGTCTAGAGGAGAAGCCAGATGAAGAGTGGCTTGGTCTGTTTAGCCTGGAGGAGATTGAGAGGGGACCTCATTGCAGTCTGCAGCTTCCTCTTGAGGGGCAGACACTGATCTCTTCTCTGTGGTGACCAGTGGCAGNGCAGTTTTGGATGCCACAATATAATGGAGATCTAAAGTTCTTAGTGTCCAAAATGGGGCCATGGAGATGGTGAGGTGTCTAGAGGAGAAGCCAGATGAAGAGTGGCTTGGTCTGTTTAGCCTGGAGGAGATTGAGCAGGGGGCTCATTGCAGTCTGCAGCTTCCTCTTGAGGGGAAGAGGAGGGGCAGACACTGATCTCTTCTCTGTGGTGACCAGTGGCAGGACCTGAGGGGACTCCATGAAGTTGTGTCAGGGGAGGTTTGGATATTAGGAAAAAGTTCTACACCCAGTGACTGATTGGGCACTGGAACAGGTTCTCCAGGGAAATGGACACAGCACCAAGTCTGACAGAGTTCAAGGAACACTTGGACAATATTTTCAGGCATACAGTGGGAATTCTGGTTCTGTACAAGGCTGGACTCAGTGATCCTTGGGTCCCTTGGGACTCCTGCTATTCTGTGATTCTGTAGTCACTGACCAAGTTCAGAGGTGCAAGTTTGTGAAAACAGAACTGACTCCTTGCCCGGAGTCATTGGAAGTTTTGCAACTACCTTCAACAGAACTGAACTTTCAGGCATTTTCCCTCTCTGAAGCTGCTCATAATGGAGTGGCCCTTTGCTACAAATGCAGATGCAAATGAATATGCTTCAGCTCTGCTGAGCTGAGGCTTTTTCAGACTTGGTGGCTGTATTCCTATGCAATGCTGCTTTTAAGAATCAAAACCAAGTCAAAATTTGATTAACAGAGTGTTGGGGTTTTCTTTGTTTGAGATGATCCCAGGTTGGTGGAAGTCGTTTTTCCTAACCCGGCTGTTTAAGAAGGAGTTAGGAGTCTTTTGTTTGTGTTTTTAGAGATGTTTAATTATTTTTTATTTAAAATATTTTCTGTTTGACTCGTTGAGCTCTGGTTAGTAGGACAGTTTAAGGCGCACTGCCCCCCAAGGGGGCTGGTGTTATCTTTTATACTATGAACTATGTATTAGATATTTATAATTGTGTGTTAATCCTTGACATCTATGTTAGACAGTGACTTTCTACTCTAAACTAATTTAAGAATGTCAATATCACTTGAAAGATGGATGTTAGGAAGAAGAAGGAAGAAGGACAGGGTATGTTTTAGTCCCTCCATCTTAGGATTTTAGACCCCCCTGTACCTAATCTCAAACTTTCTCTTTTTATTCTCTAACTATTGTTACTGTGTTGTCTAAACTTTTGTGACTTGTGATTCTTCATATAAGGTTGGTAATTTGTCCTATGGGCTGAAATCAAAGCTTCAAGTGTTTTTGGTCTCCTGTTAGGGTCTCCCAGACCCCTGCCCGGGGTTTGGGGTATGAAGAGGAATACCTTGGATTCCGACAACAGAGAAATTAGACTTTTAGTAATAAAAATGAGAATTGGGTTTGGATAAATAAATGGCTTTAGATGAATCCTTTTATTTCATGGAAGATTTACCTTAGGAATTAGATTTGTGTAAATTAAGTCTAGAAGCTTTTATAAAACGGCGACTTCTGTGTTTCACGTAAGCATGAAGACAACATGCACCCTCAAAGAGGCTTCAGTAGGCTGTATAAGTATTGATTTAGATAATCTGCATGAGAGCAAAAATATTTTCCACCTTTTTTCCCTTAGAGCAGCTGTTATATACAAATGAGTAAGTCCATTTCAGTACCTAAGATGTACCCAGTGCATCTAGCTGTGCAACATACAGTGATTCCCAAAGGCATGTTGTGAGAATTGGATGCAGACAAATGAAAAGTTGTGGAAAAATGACATCTAATTTCATCAGAGTTGCTGTTGTTTTTCCTTTTGGTAGTCAATTTGTATATCTCTTGCCTTTACTGAGCTTTGGATGTATGTTGCTAAGAACTGACTTGTCTACTGAAATTCAGTTTTACCATTTGTACTAATAGGGTTTTTTAATCTCCATTTCACTATGACATTACATCAGCATTTTGTGTGTGCCCCCCATACTTCCCCAGCTTAAAGATGTGCTCTTTTAGATGTTTTTGTGTGTGTGACTTTAACAATGTTCTGTTCACATTTCCTTGGATAGACCCAACAATTGCTTGTTGACCCATTTTAACCCCTTTTGAGCATCATCTTCAAAGTGTAACTGTCCTTGACAATGAAAGAGACCTTCCTATTGTCTGGTCCTTCCAGGCAATCTTTAGCATTGAGTTAAATGGCTTTCAGATGGAGGAGTTGGCTGGAAGGAAGGAGACAAAGTGGCCTGTTGTTTCTGAGTGACTTTGCTAGAGTTTCCCTTTTTTCTTTTAGAATGGTGCATTTCTATAGAAGATGACAGACGTTTTGACAGGTGCAATATGCTTTGAACTGTTGTGTCAGATAATTCTTTTGTCTTGGTTTTTCCCAGCAGAGTGGTACATCTCCTTAGGATGCTGATATGCATATTGTTTGCTTTTCATTTAGTGTGGTGAAGCCTTCCATCCTCTTTTTCTCTCCCCCTCCCTAACTTTTTTAATGGCTCTTTGCATATATGTAGCTGACCCAGATGGGAAGGCAGAGTGACCATGACTTAAACCTCTCTCTCCAAAGTTTTAATCATGATAACTGACACTTAAAACTCAGGAAATTATAATGGTAATAGAGAAAGAGCTAGCAAAGACACACAAAAGCACAACCTCAAATAAAATAATGTTAAAATCTCATCTCTGTCTGCAATGAACTATGCTTGAGTGAAAAACCTGGTTCAGGGCTCTTGAGAACAGGAGATATTTAGCTTTTCTTTATCTGAGCACTGGCCTAAGTGAAAACAAACTGTAGTTCTATCACATAATCAAAACAGGTTTGAGAAGAAAAGAAGAACTCCAAGCTGAAGTTTTAACACTTACATTTGTCTTGCTTCTTGTATGGATGTTTTATTTCTTTCTTAATACTCTTACTGCAGAAAATACTTCTCAAGCAGGTAGATTAATTTATTTGGCATATGCAGAGTATGTTCTATGTTTGTAGCCAAGGTTTTTGAAGCATCAGGCCTGGGGGTTTTTAGTCCTGCTATGAATTATTGTGTTGTAAATAGCAGCACTGGTAAACTGGTCTTGCAGAGAACATATTGAGATTTGGGCCTGATGCTATCTTTATGCATCAGTCCCTGCTTCTGCCTGCTGCCTTCCTGCCTGTTTTTGACTTAAACAGAGTTTTTTACTATCACCTTTTGATGTTTTCTTTTTATTTTCAGAGTTAACATAGCTTCCTTTAGTGGCCTGGGTATGACTCTCATTCATTGTGTCATGAATGACATCCGTGTTACTGAAAGACAATCTGACCCTGAAAAATTGAAAACAAGATCTTCTTTTGCAGTTGCTTCACATGGCACAAACTCAATGGGGCAGAGAGATTTAAAGGCTGCCAATCAAACAGAGGAATGGACAACATAATTTACTGTAACAGGGAGAGGTGACTTGGAAAGGGCTGCTTTATGAATCCTTGCAGAATATCTGAGAACTCAGTTTAAAAGCTCATGGAATGCATGTTTAAAATATTTATACCAATTTTTTTTTTTTTTTAATCGGGGACTAGTGGCTAAATCTCTGTAAAGCATAGTTGGCTGACCTGGTGGCCTGATTTCTGAAACTGGCAGGAACCCATCAAACTGTGTTTTTCACAGTCAGAGTGAAAGTATTTCACTCTAGCATTTTAGCCTACAAGGCAATTTTAAACTTTTGTGTGTTATTATGGTATATAGTGGGTAATCATGAATCGAAAAAAAAATATAATTACTTCTTCTAAATGATATCTTTTCTGGGAAGATTCTGAACAGTGCTTATGATAGGCCAAACAGTGAATAGCTGTATTTGTCTCTTCACTAGTAGATACCTCTACTAGTACTGAAAAGAGTTCTACAGCAGTACTTAAGCATTTGAGATCATGGTTCGGAAACAGATGGCTGTAACATTGTTTGAAATTCAGTCTGCTGCCATAGAAAGGTGCTAGTAATTGTTATACTTGACTGTAAAATGCTTCTTTGGGATGATTGTAATTTTCAGCCTCTACAGTTACCTTTTCTTCAAGTAATTCCTGTTTACATTGCAACTCTTACTTTTGTAAGTCACTCATACAAACAAGATACAAAATCTGTTTTATTAGCTATTCTTAGCTGAAAACACAGTATTTTTGCCATCTCTATTGCATGCTCCCCTATTACCATAGTCTCTGGTTGTAGATTTATTTAGTTATCATACTGATAACTGGTTGAAACTCCTTGTCTCTAAACAGTAGAAAATATATTCACAACACCAGAAATTTCTAAACTGATTTTTGTAGTTATCTATTTTAGTTTTCTGTAGGCAGCTAAGAACAGGTTCTCATGAAGATTGTTGGATGGTTTTAACAAGAGGCCTATTTACTGACACCAACCCTAATTGCAGTGTGTCATGGGAAGCTCTCATCTCAGGAGATCTGATATTGTTCCAGGAAGAGCCAAGCAGATCCGATGTTAAATTGCATCAGCTCTTTTGCAAAGTAGAGCATTTCTGAAGCTGGGAGAATTTTGCCAAGGGACTCACAGGGCATGAATTTCTTGGGATGATGTGCATCACATTCAGTTTTATGGTTTCCCTTTCACTGTTTGAGGACATTGCATAGCTGAATAGATTGAAGGGGAACCCACGCCTTTTTCACAGGACTCTAGTGTAAGCATGGCAGAGTCCTTGTTATGCTCATCAGTGAGATGGGTATTTATTACTTGATCAGTATCTGAAATTTCTATAGGGTTCTCATAAACAAAATGAAGGTAGTTGCCCTTTTGATCAGGTCTAGTAGGAAAATATGCAGAGTTCTCACAGGCTGCTGATGTCTCAAAATATGTCCACTGTAACAATTCAGAGGCTATACGAACTTCATGGTTGTCAAGTGTTCTGCTTGCCCATGCCATACAGACGTCATGGTTGTCACTGGAGATAGAGCGCTGTACCTTCTGCTCCAAGCACATAGGCTCCTACTGTCAGGGTTGGTATCGTGTTGCAAGCATGGGGAGACTATGCAAATGGGATAACATAATGCTGCTCATATGGGAGCTGACTGTGCTAATTCCCACGTTAATCCTGTGAGCGAGCGCAGTACGAGCAAGATGCTCACCCCAAGGCTGGCTAAGGCCAAGCCATGTGTTCCCACCACTGAGAAAAGCTGTGGCTGCTCTCCAGGTAATCTACTGGACTCCCGAGCCCTCACTAAATGGTGCAGCTGCCACCTGATAGCATTTTCTGTTATCCTAGAAGTGTTGAGTGTGGAATAATCTGTGAGGAATCCACTGATGAAAAGACATTTAACATCAACTGTGAATCTTTCCATCAGTTCACTAAAATTTGGATCACATGGTCAGCAAGAAGGCCATGTTGGGCTTGTCTTTGTCACAGAACAGTTTCACTTGCCTGGCAAAATAACAATAGATTGATGCAGCTTTCTTAGAGTGACAGAATGTGAGAAATAACACTTTTTCCCTGTTTGATGTTCAGGAACCATTCTAGGCTCATGAGATAGGAAAGAATCCACTACTGAGTCAGCAGTTGATGATAGTTCTAAGTCCCTTTCAGCTGAAAATATTATTCTATTCTATTCTATTCTATTCTATTCTATTCTATTCTATTCTATTCTATTCTATTCTATTCTATTCTATTCTATTCTATTCCATTCCATTCTAATTTCTATTCTATTTCTATCCCATCCCATCCCGCTCTTCCTATTCCATTTCTATTCTACTCTACTCTATCATAATGATGATGTTTAACCATTGAGGTTTTTCATTTATGGGGGATTTCTCTCACATAGGAATTTAAAGATTAATTGAAAGATATGATGCACAGAGGCTACTCAAAGTTGTTTTGATTCCTACTGAAATTTTTATGTAGGATTTAGATGGTTTCTAAAATGTTTCTGAATGGCTTTGCTCTTTTTATTTAAGCTGAGTGTTTCCTGCTTTGATATATTTTCCTTTTACAAAATATTGATTTTAGAAAAACAGTATGTTTCCCAAAATCATACTGATTTCATCACAATGTTTAACAAAAATTCTGAAGTGAATTTTTCTTTTCAAGTTCAAATTACTTTGTTTCACGTTTTCTTACTTATCTGTATTTTGTAATTTATGATACAAGATAAGAAAAAGGAAATATGAAGTATAACCATGAAATATTTGATGATGTCAAAATAAGATCCATCATTGTATTGATCTCTGCAATAAATTTTTTTGATTCTACTTCCATGGGAAATATCAACATAATGTATTTTAAGTTAGATGCATAATAGGTGCTGCCCATCACTTTTCCTTTATGTTTTTCTTTTCAGGTTTCCCAGACTTGAATATGAAAGCCAATACACAACCAGCTGCTGTTTTCTCTTTCCACTGAGTTTAGTTTATGTACAGATTGCTGTTTCAGGATTTTTTAATATTCTTCCTTGATTGAGAATTGAAACCAATCACTTGGCTTGGGTTTAATCTCCATGTTTGAAGTCTTGAGGTCTTGAGGGTGGCCACTAGTGTTAGTAGGGTAACTGATAGTAAATTGAAAGAATCAAGTTTTTTATTATTTAACTGAGACTTATATTAGTAATATCATTCATTTCAATGAATGCTGGTCTGGGTCACCTGATCTTGGAGCATGACTGTTATGCCCTGGCTGAGGGGTTGAGGTAGATACCAAGATACCCTTGGGGAAGATTAGAGTGAAATAACACTAAATTACTGGTGTTTATATATATATATGTACGGTTTATTTGGTTGCAATGGAAATGAGATGTTTATTGGGTTGTTATCTATAGCACTACAGCAGTATAAAAGCATTTCAGACTTCAACTGAAATTCATTTGGTGATGGTGACTGTCACAGAAGGCATTTTAGTACTGTGCTGCAGAAGGCATTTTAGAGGAGTATTGCAATTACTACAAAAAAGAGGAATGCACATACAAAAAGGCACTGGAAAATCTGGATAGTTTATTTTATGTTTATAAATATTTTATATTTATGCTTTAACCCCCTGGTTTACTGTAATTTAATATTGTGGCTTATTTTTTCTTTTTCTCTTAAGAAGTCATAACAGAATGGATACTTCTTAGGAATTCTCTTAACTATTCACAAAAAAACCCAACAAATCACTTTAGCCCTTCAGAAAATGTCAGCATAATTAATAGCATTGTTTACCCTTTATGAACTGAGTTTTGAGTATTTGTTATGTTTGCAACAATGAATACATGAATAGATAGCATTAACTTTCTCTACTGGAGCACCAGAAATAGGAAAAGGTATACCACAAAAGTATTATTAGAACCATTTAGGAAGAAAGAAAAATTTCCAAAGATCTTGCAGGATATAAGAGGCAAAATATTATTGAACCTACTACCTGCAATCTACTGTGGAACATAAATGGTTTGAACACACATCAATGGGATGTTAGTTTGAAGTAAATCTAATCTTCAATTGGACAGCAATTAAAACATTTGCCTGTAAATATGTTAAATCCAACTATCTGGCAGGATTCACACACTACCTGTGTGGACTGTATCAATCTGTAGAGGCCAAGAATGTTTGCTCTGAGCTCAGATGTACCTTCCTTTTAGTAAAGCTCCTATAAAGCCAGTCCTGAAGGGCACCCTGTTGTTCCCTTATATAGTCCCTCTGGTCAAGGATAACACCTCAGTGGTTGAGGATGCAAAATCATTAATCTATTTCAGAATACATATTTGTATTCATTATACATATCATGATATCAAAGCACATAAATTGGAAATTCTGAGCCTGGGAACTCTTTCCTCCAGAAACACTGAAATGCCAACCTGCAGGTCGTGTTCTCAAGAACCAGTGCTTTCCTTGGTTGTGTGTACAGTCATGGCATCATGAAGGTGTTTGAGTGTGAATGAGAAAGGAATTTGGTTATTAACCTAGCACTGGTGCTTCTCCTGTGGTGATGAGTGAGCTCTTTCATGGTACCATCACAGCTCCCAGTATCAGTTAGTTACATTAATTTTGGGCATAGACACAATTTTCCTCAGATTCGCTACAACCTTACGATCTCCCTTCTCTAAATTGTATCATATTGTCTTGAGAAGTAATTTGAGAGTTTTTGCTGTCTTTGATTTCCTGTTGTTTTCTATATTTTAATAATATTTCCTTATTTCTTTTATTTCCTGTACACTGGGGGAGAAACTGAACTTATCATGACATAGTCACATTTGCAAAGAGGAAATTTACTTTGGTAAAATGAGCTGGGACACAGACAAACTGCGTGTGTAACCAGTAAAACTGGGACATAATCTACACTTGCTAATGAATTGTTCCATAGGAATGTACAACTTGAAGAATGAACACCTAAGTGGTGAGCTATTTTTCTTTGTCCCACATTGCTTTGCTGGAATGATGCATATTCCTGGAGGAAATGCAGACAAGATTAAATAGCTCACAGCTTTTCAGCCTCCATTCTGAACGTCATGCATTTTTCTGGACATAGAATAGATGAGAATATAGATCTTGTGTGAGCTTTAAAAAAAATGTTTCTTAGATGGTTTTCATCTTGATAGCTTTAAGGTAGGTTTCCTATATCGAGATGAAGATTCCTGATGATGAAATATTTGACTTATGGCCCAATTTCAAAATGTAGAGATTACTTTAAGTTATTGTGGTGCAAAAAGAGGAATGACATTGATCATCTGTTGTTCAATTTAGTTTTAATTTTTCTGATAGATGAGTGTTGAAAAAAAAACTTAGTTAATTTCTGAGTCAGCATTTCAGTAAAGTGCTGATATGGGTTTCTCTAGTACCTATGACTTGGACAAGATTGGGGTTGGATGTCCTAAAGTGAAATCTATATTTATTTTTTAATTATGTGCAAGGGAATGAGAGAATCTGAGACCTGTATTTTCCATAGCTGGCAAAGCATGGATTATTTTTAAAACACCTGGTTTGAACAGGGTTTATTCTTGAACTGGCTTTATATGAGCAGGACTAGTTTTGTTCCCAAATCATGGGGGGAATGCAGCATAGCATGTTTGCAGTGTGTTTAATCCTATTTTACTATCTGAAAAGGGTCTCTGGTTATATGTGTTTGCCTGATCCTGCATCACTGCCCAGACCAACTAAACCAGGCATCTTTCCAAGGCCAAGTCTTCCAGTTATCTTTCAGAATCTCTATGACCTGGCTACCTAGCAAAAAATACATCAAAAGAGAAGAGTTATTTCAGCCTGCAAGGAACACTCTTGTTCCTACCAGAGTTTTGCTCCTGGGAAGCCAAATGCTAGCAGAACATCACTGCCTCTCTTCGACTGGAACTTGCCCTTAGCTGCCTCAGAAGTCAAAGTTTTCAGGACACAGAGTGTTTATAAACTTACATTTCGCCCACATATTCTATTGTACATACAGAGGAGAAATAAAACATATATTTCTTTTACTTTTATTTGCTGGCTTAGGAAAGTGCAAAGTCTAATGGGTTTAAGAACTCATTTTTCATGAAGCGCTTTATTTTGGGTCAGCATTAATGACAGGCTTCTCACTCAATCTGCAATTTGTGCAATATTTTACTCACCTGTAGGTACTCAATGTCAATTTTGCTACAAGGCTTCTCTTTGTTTCTCACACAACTAATAACATGAAACTCTTTTAAAACTTATCTTATAGTAGTCCAAATTCAGTGCAATAAGGGATAAGCAGTAGACCAGGAAACCTGGGAAACTCTGGGCTCTCTGTCACTTCTGACGACGCCATGATCCACTAACTGAATGAGACAGTTCAGCCAGGGAGCAACACTTGTCATAGTGGGTAGGGGTTTCAAAATCTAGGCCATACTTCTTTGCAATTATTTTGCTTTATAATTTTATTTTAACTTTTTAGCTTCGAGATTACTTCCCCAGAAGAAAAGCAACTGGTATCATTATTATACAGTTCAATGGATTGTCAATCATAGGATGTTTTCCAATTCTGTTATGTGTTTGTAATGAGGAGGCAATGACAATGTTTTGTTTTAGATGTACTAGAAATTATAATCGAGAAAGAAAATGGAGCTGATCTGTTTAATGGGGATGAGAAGTTATTTTCTTTCTAGTTTCTTATTACTCTACTGCTTAATTCCTGGCAGCATTGCATTAATGTTAAGCACTGGTCCCCAGCACCAAGTGGCAATTTATCATCTATCTTGGCAGGCTTCCCTGCTTCATCCTGCACCTGCCTCCTTGAATGAAAACAAGACATCAGATACTTATTCAAATAATGCAGTAGCTGATCAGCAGAGTATCTACACAATGGTAAGTTATCCATGATAAAAGGACAACTTTTTCATGCATTATATGTGACATATGTGTCCTTTCTCTTAAGATTTATGACATTCATGACGGTGACTATTGTTACTATAATCAAATCTTTTACAGCCTAGCTGCAAAGGTTCAACTTATTGTCAATAGATTTCTATATGAGTCAATCATGCAATTTCATAAATGCTTTGAAACACCTGCACTCTCCTTGGAAGTGTAGAAATAGCAGTATCATGATCTCATCTTTCAAGTCATGAAACTGCTATGTCTTAGTAATTCCCTATTGGCAAACAAAGTGGGAGATGAATCAAAACTATATGTTCATTTGCATTTGCTCCATATGATACATACATCTGTCACATATATACATGAGTGTGTTTATTTATATATGTATTTGCACCCCCATATATAAATGTGGGTGTGTGTGTATGTGCATAAACTTTATGAAGAATAGATTATGGCCTCAAAGTATAAATAAGATATCAAGGGAAAACTGTATCTGTGATTCAGAATGTGAAGAGAATAGCAGAAACTATTAATAAAAAATATAAATAAAATCTTATCACAAATATGAAAGGAAAGGTCATGTGTTTTACTAGAAACTTGCATTTTACAAGCCTCACTGGAAACAAAATGCATAACTGCTAGAATGCAGGATGTCATATTCCTGCTGGCCTGAAAAGGGGGTCCTTTGCTTAAAGCATTAATTAGCCTGAGGTGTGGAAACCAGTTCTCTGTGGTGGCACTGATCCCCTGGGACTATCTTCTGGCTTCTCTAAGCCTCACTTCCCATCTGTAAAATAGTTAAATGTATCCCTTCCTTCTGCATTGTCTGTATGAGCAGTTATCAAAGACACACACACAGGCACTAGATAGGTCCTTGTATTGGGCCCAGAGCATTTAAAATATCAGAACAATGCAGCTGCATATGGCAGCATCGTTATTGACAAAGCCAGCTTATGTTCCATTAAGGAATACTTTATTATCTATGATTGTTAGAAATCCATATCAACAACCCACTCTGCTAGGATCTGTTACTAAAGGTAATTCTTTCTTGAGAGCTCTCAATTTAATGAGAAAAACAAAGAGGGGGTAGAAACACTCAGTGAAAATGGAGCAATGAAAGAAAAGTGGCAAGACTATGAGGATGTGTATATATCCAAGTGGTGCAGGTGAAGGGGTACCCTGTAGAAGTACATTGTACAGTGAAGATGTATCAGGCAGAACTGCTCAAATCATTAAAAGACAAAACGCTTCTTACAGGTATCCATCTCAGAGCAGACACTTGAATTCAGGAATCTCTGTGCCAGACAAAGGTCCTGGGGTTGGGAGATGGCCCATCTCCCTCTCTCTCCTGAGGCCTGTTGCAGTCAGACAAATTTTTTACTTTTTTTTAATGTGGTAACTTCAAAAGTGTAGAGAAGGACTACAGTGGTGACAACTAAGTACTTTAGAAAATGTGGTAATTTAAAGTGCATATTAGGAAGGATTTTAGCACAGAACGTCACATTTGCCAACTGAAATGCCATCCACAAGAGCCATTTGAACTGGAGGCTAAGTCTGATCTCTGTCTCTGAAAGAATTCTTCATATTGACATTCTGACTAGGAATTTCCCTCTGGTTTGTTTTTTGTTTTTTTTGGTTTTTTTTTTTTTTTTGTTTTTTTTTTTGTTTTGTTTTGTTTTGTTTTTTTCAAAGCCTGGTCTGCAGCTGAGGTCTTGCTTTATTTTCTGCCCAAAAGGAAGGTTTTCTAGTTGTCTGCAGAACTAATTCTATAGCTGTCGCATAAATGGGTTTCTAATTTGTTGTAGGGTGCTGAGCATTAGAAATATTTGCTGCTTCCTGAAGACCTACAGATCTGGTTCTGCCTTTATCCCTGGGGTTCTGAGAGGGTGCCTATATATTTGGAAGGCTTCTTGGGAGATATTTTCCTGTTGTAGTGCTTGCAGTGGTGCAATCAGCAGTGCCAAAAAGCTGGTGGAGGGCCATCTTGCTGCTGCAACCTAAGAGCTCTGCTGGTATGTTGAATACAAGCCTTTTTATTGCTACTCCATCTTGTTTAGAAAATTGGTTTTCATTCTTTCAGGCTAGACTTTTGCTACATTTATGTGACCTTGATGTTTGACAGAGGCCACTCTTCCTCCCAAGAGATCAGAAAAGGAGGAGAAAACCAAAGCATACTGATCACAGTAACAGTGCTCTTAACTTCTGAAACCATGCTCTAAAAGGAGCCAGGGCCAAGTACTGTGGGCTCCTGGAAGCTGGCAAACAACACCAGACAGAAACACCAAATTTCAAAAGTCTCCTGGGTTGTAGTGGTTGGGGTTTTTGAATGTTCTCCTGTTCTTGCCATAGCACTGGTGCAGCTCAGTGACCATGGGCAGGTTTGGTAGCAGAGGCTTTCTGTAGCACATCATTCCCCCACAAATCAGAGTACTTCACTCCTCACAGCGTGACCATGGACTGTGCTGCTCTTGCTCAGCATTCCACAGCTGGGGATGGTCTGGGGAGTTGATTCCGGCTGTTGGACCTCAGAATCAAGGAGAAAAAAAATACTGGGAACGCACATGGGCTTTTTTTGTGTGTTATACTGTATATATGGCTATTTGATTTCTCAAGTTTCCTTATGTGTTTGGATACCCTAATATTCCTAATGAGTCCTCGTGTCCAACTGCTTAGTAAATACCAATCTTAATGCTTGTGACTTAGAAGCTTTGTTCAGTAGCCACAAAGGCAGAATTAATGCATAAGGCTTTGTGTATCTGGTTGCTTGGGCAAGTTGCCTTACTTAGCAAATGCAAAGATATTAAATTTCTATTCAGATGATTAAAAAAGAGCTTCTTCATGTTTTACCGCATGACTTGCTCTGTTTACGGTGCATTAGGTGTTTACTATAGTGATAGAAAAATGGCACCTTCTCCATCTCCCTCTCTTCTCCTTTGTAACAGAGGTTTCCTCAGAAGGACTTGCTGATCACCTGCATCTCCAGCAGCATCTAACAATATTTAATTAAAAAACAAGAGGTGATACGTATGCTCGCCTTTATTTTGTTAAGTTTAGATTTCTAAAGGTAACAGCTAGTGTCAGGTTTCTCAGACTGCTCCTTCTATTTCTTGTTTTCAATTGAAACAGCGTGCTGTGTCAGCAAAACCCACGGCTCGCTGCCACATTCTCTTTTGTGTGGCAGTCGTTTGACACATGAAACTGGCAGCTGCTCTTAAAGGACCCTGCAAATTGACCATATTAAAGATACAAAACATGGAGGGGTTCTTTTTCACGATGGTGGGAAGCTTTCTTAACGACCTTTAATTCAGGGGTAAACCTTTACTGCCATAATTAAAAAGTGGAACTGAATAAGAGAGTGTGTTACATGCAACAGGATTGCTAACACCAAAAAGATGGGATGAGATTGGATCAGAACAGCCCATGGAGGGGTTATAGGCTTGGGTCTTCCAACAATTATCCTGGCACCTGAGCTGTAGTTGTGTGAACTTTTTGACTGCAAGAGACAGTGTTCTCTGCCTGCTGTCACTGCAGATATTTGTGTTGTATTTGGTTCCTACACCTAATTGTCACCAAGGTCAGAGCCTCTGGGAAGAGTGTGATGATGATGAAAACAGTCTTGGACCCCTTGGAGCAATCCTGTTTTTCAGTGAAGTTGCACATGACCTGCGGGCCTGCACAGACTTTAAGTAGATGAAATCTGTGCAATGCACTGAGTCTGAAATAGAGCCTAGCAATCAGCAGTTGAAAAGATATTTTGTTGGGTTTTTCTCTCCCCAAATTTATCCAAACCTGGAAAAAGTAACATTCAATTATTTGGGCAATTTTAGGGTGGGAAGTTTTTATTTATCTGAGGAAAAAGAAAAGACCCCATAAGATGGGTCAGGCAGGGTCTTTCTTTTGGAATGGAGTTTTTAAGCATAAAATGCAGCTTTTTACACCTGAGTTTCTGTGAGGAAAGATCACCCTGGTTTAATTTGGTTTAGCCCAATCTGTGCTTCAACAATCTGTGGGAAGTAAGGTGAAACCACAAACCCAGAGGAGAGGAAGCAAGCTGAAGACAATTTTCCAGAGGAGAATAGGCAAACCAAGAGAATGAGTACCAGGCAGTGAAACTACCATTAGGAAGTTATGGCTGCCCATTCCCTCTGTGAAAACTTCCCACTGTAACAGCATCCAGTCTTTTCCTCTGTGCTTTGAGCTGGACCACACAAACACAGATAGGGAGAAGAACTTCCTCTAGCCCAACAGGGAAAGAGCTGCAAGGTCTTAAAAATTTCCTGAAGACTTGACTCTTGCCAAATCTGTACCCTGCAGAGTTGCAGTTTTCATTGCAGTGGTGAGCAGTTCCCAGAGCTTCAAAGCAGCAGCTGTGTCCTCTCACAGTGGTAAATGCACTTAAGTAAAGTGTCCTTCCTTAAGTAATTACAGATCAAAGTGAAAGTTTAGATAAATGTTACTGATTTTGAGTGAAAGTGGGAGAATGCATAGAATTCATTACTGTATTTTGCATGGCTTTTAGGAAGTGTTCCACCCCTCAGAATTAAAACCTAAGGAGGACAAAAGCCTTGTGCTGTGTTTCTTCAGAACTTGTAAAAATGTTAAAGATCCATAATAAATTTTTAATAATTTGTATGAGAATTACTTTGTCCCTGTCCTGATGATTTTCTCCAGGAAGATTCTGTTGCTTTACTTACTTTATGGGCTGGACCTATAATTTTGATAAATATTTACTGAACCAGTATTTTATCAGAAATCAGAGAACGTAAGGGGTTTAGCTCCTCAGGCTCCCAGCAACCTCTCATTTTTGCATGTATGGAACATTCATCTTTCATCAGGATTGCATGAAGTGGTTTGTTAATTTGTAGTAGGAGATTTTTGTCATACTTACATATTTAATTTGGCTCTGTCTTATGAATGTTGCCAACATAGAGCATGCAATGGGAAAATGCCTGCCAAAGGTCTGTTTCATGCGTGTCCTGGTCAAGGCCAGGAGTTGGACTCAATGATCCTTGTGAGTCCCTTCAACTCAGGATGTTCTAGGATTCTAACTATTGGGTAAATCCAAGATATTATTATAAAGGACTATATGCTTGCAAGGGAAAAAGGAAAAATGATGTGGTTGCCTCCTAAGATCCGAAGATCCCAGCAAAGCTTCTCTCCCAGTAGTATGAACACCACCAACCCAAGGGCAGGAGAAATATGTATGTCTGGGCAGATGTCAAAGGACTGACAACCTTTACCCACTGGAGAAGGAAAATACTCAGATTTAAGGTTATCATCCACACAAAGGTCCAAATGTTGCCCTAGAAAAAACCCTGTGAGACATTTCAGGTAGTATCAACTGGTCCCATCAGCCTGGAAGGCACTGGGTGCCTGGAACAAGAAGAAACTGGTCCTATTTAAACTGTAAATAAGACCAGAACATCTAAATAAGCACATAAGCTCCATGGAACATGCCAAGTGACCTGTTATCATTATCATTAAACTGGAGGATTTGTGAATTAGTCTGTCATGGCCATATCAGGTGAGGGTCAGTGACATAAGAGCAACATGTTTCATCAGGACTCTGAAAACAGCTGTTTGCTCCTTTCCTTATTTCAGAAATATCTGAGAGGGTGCTGCCTTTCTGTCCTGAGCAGGCTTATGAATCAGTTTTTAAGGATGAAGCAGTCCCTTAAAAGAGTGATTCCACTGTGTGTTGAGATATAAAAGTTGCAAGTTTTGGCTGCTTTATTTAGTTAAGGACAATGTAGTGATGTTTTTTTTCTGTTTCTTGCTGATGGAATTTCAGGAGGAATGTGCAATATGCAGGTTTGGTGTCATGCAGAAGTGATGCACATCAGGAGTTTTTCCTTTATCTGTAGTGTTATTTTGTCTGGCCATTTTCCTTTTTGGCAAATTATATACAAATTAAATGAGTCATAAAAATGAGCATGCAATTAAAGTTTAGATTGGCTTTGTGTCACTAATATCTGAAGTAACCATGTAAATCAAAACCCAGATATAATTCAACTGTAATATCAACATATGAACAATTTTGAAATCTGAAAATATGTGGTGAAAGCATTTGTGATTATATTTGAATAATTTATAGATTATGTGCTTTCCCATTCTGCCCACAGTAATCCAGGTAAAAATACAGGTGAAACTAATCAAATATATTGCTAACTGTGGGTTATTCTTTTTTTTCCTGCTGTGCAGGATTCATGGGGTGCTCAGTTAGACCTCTGTGAGAATTGCCTTCTCTTCAGCCCCCATCAAACCTTTCCACCCATGGGGAGTCTTAGGGTTTCTTTTAATGTGGTGAAGCAGCTCCTACCCCTCAACTGTAGTGAAAGACACTGAAAATTGTGTGGAGCCCCACCAGCCAAATAACTTTGCATCTCTTCAGCTGCTCTGGAACATTTATGCCTTAGTCAAGTGAATATCTTGTGTGTGCATTTCCTATCCCTGGTATTTCCTACTACACTGAAACCCACAGAGCTGTGTTGTCACTCACCTGCCTGCAGCAGGGCTGAGGTCACCCAGTACCACCCAGCTTTGCTTCAGTCCAGCCCCGGGCTCTGGAGTGAACTAGACCAGTGCTGCTTTGACAGGAAACACAGGAAAGGAAGCAAAAGAAAGTGGCAACCTTGTGTGTGTAGTTCATGCCTCCAAAATGTCACTGAAAACAAAATTTAGTAGCCAAGTATTAGTGCTATTGTCAGAAGCAGTCTTCCATCTTCATCCTCTCTTGCAAAGTTGCCCAGCATTGAACATTTTTTCCTGTCATTACACTGAACTACATTTTAAAGTCCTCGGTTTAAAAGTCATCAAATTATCTTTGTTAACTGCCTAATGTTTTCCTTTTGTTTCTTGAGGTTTTACAGTGAATTAGACCACAAAAAGAACATTTAGCTATGTATCAGAATAATATACTGTTGTGGGGATGGGGGCAGAAATAACAGCATGACAGTTTCCTCTGCATGGTATCGGATATTTCTGTATGTGACCCTGTTCAAATTACTTTTTGTAAAACTGACTGCTTAGCAGGGGCTGTCTAGGTAGGAAATGTGATGCTGTTTGTCACAGAGTCTGTCAATGTGTGAATGGAACTGCTAAACTGATTTACAGAGTTTTAGCACAGCTACTGCTGGACATGTGAGGCTAGAGTTACACAACAATTAGAGTGAAGACATCAGTGGTATTTTATTTATGAAAGGTCTGTACTCATTCTATAATTAGGCCAATCTAATCACAATAATTTATGAGCTGCAGTTGGCAGAAAATAGTCTCAAAAAGTTAATTACCACAGACAGTGACTCAGGAAAGTCTGATCTGTAAATGTTTTGCAGTTAAACCAGTGTTACTTATGTCGATACTTGCTTTGAGAATTTTAGAAATCCTCCCTATGCATAGGACATAGAGCTCATACAGAGGAGATGATGCTCCTCCAACATCTCAAAGGTATTAGCCTCAAAGCAGGCTTAAAGCCTCACCTAAAACTATTAAATTAGCCCTTTGTCTTCTGGTTTGCCTTGGAGCAAGGGGGTGTACATGCACTTCCAGCAAACAGGCCACTTGGGTTATCTCAGTCTTCACAGATAATGTCTTTAATACCTTCTTTGTGACTCTTTGGGAAGCTTTGCCTATCTGAAGAACAAACAGTCAACTCAACCTGAACATGAGCTCTTTTAAAATGCTCCAGCAGCAGAAAAAAATACAGTTTATAATTTTTTCCCCTGAGATCCCTTATGAGTTCTCACATTCAAAAGTACAGCATTTTCAGTTTCCTGCATTTTTACCTGCATAAAGTGACTTGAAGGTACAGCTTATTTTGCAAATAATGGTACTTGCAGCTCTTTATCAATGTGTTATTTAATATTTCTTTAGACTTTTCAGAATCAACAAATAATCATAGGTATGTATCCTCAATGTCTTTTACTGTGGGGAAGTAATGACCCTTTCTCTCAGTCTCAAATTTTTTAAAGTTTAAAGGATTTTGTGTAGGAGCCAAGACTCCTAAATGTAATATTTTCATTTCCTCTGGAAGCAGCAGGGCAAAATATGCTGCATGAGCTGACCAAACTGGGGGAAGAGAAGCAATGGGAGTGAGGTGACTGAAATGATGCATACTGCAAGGAGATGTTTCATCTCATAAGCTTGTTTCAGGTCTGAACCCAAATTCATATTTTATATAGTGATATAACTTGTGGTTTGTCTATCCAACTATGCCCTCACAGCCAGACTCTTGTGTCCCATAGCTCAGATTTCAAGGCTTTGCAGGAGGGAGAGGCAGATTGGCTCCCATCAGTGGGAATAAAGCAACAGTGAGTCACATACAAGTTTATGGCAGCTGAATGCAATCTGCAGGAATAGCTTCTAAAATTAGCTTTCCACTGTGCTAAGGAAGTGGTCTTTATTGCAACTGCTGGCAAACTACCTTCAAATGGCTCACAAAGCCCTTTGCAGTGGCTGGGGAGAGAAGTGGCCCTGGAGCCACGCAGGCAACACACACTTGGTCCTTGCTCTTGGTCTGCCTCCACATGACTCTCTGGGCAGAGGGTGACAAACCTTTTGGGGCCTTAGTCTGAGCTGGATTTGTACTGTGTCCATCACTTCATTAGAAAAACTCTTGTGATGTGCAAAATCTGTCAAAGCATCCAGATTATAGGGATTTTTTAATATGGTTTCATTTTCCTTTCTCAGATATATATATATATATATAATAGGCCTCTTAAAAGACCTTTTAAATATTAAGCATGGTTTTAAAGGAAAACCCAGTTCCTCTACTGATCTTGAAATCTTCTAATGATGTTATTGTCAAATATTTCTTCACATATTTTGATTGGAATAATATGAAAAGTAAAGACCATTATGCTAAAATAAGGCCTTGGTTACTTTTGCTGATCAATTTGTTAATATTTAGGAAATGATAAAAAATATCTCAGTCCTTGCTCAGTCTCATTTATTGTGACATTTTTTGACAGGTTTTCATGAGACTGAATCCACACTGGAGAACTGAGACAGTCACTTTACTGCTCAATTGCCTAAGACTCAGGATGGTACAGGTAAACCAAGGATTGTTTCCTTAAGGCCTTCTTAATTTTTATGTATTGTATTTACATTCTCTTTAAAGTGCACCAGCCTGCATATCTAATAACAAATAGTTCTGATTCCCTTGAGAAACTCCTGGTTTATCCCTGGGTTCTAGTCCCTTTTCTTATCTGATCTCTGCTCATGCTTACTGTTGGGTTTTATTCATCTGATCTCTCAGGTGGTCCTTATTACACATCTCATGGGCTGCTCAATGAAGGCTGCTTTCAAATAGCACTTGCTTTTGAGGGTTTGATTGCTTGATTTGGGGACCTTAAAAATCTTGGATGGTTTATAATCCAATGACTGCATTTTTCTTTTCTCCAATATTACACTCATTTGTGTTCATTCTTTCTCTGTCCTTAAGTATATTGATTATTAATACAGATAGTATACTTCATAAATGCTATAATGGGCAAATTTGGATGACTCTTATAAGCTGGACGAGGCTCTGTGTATTTTTGTGTATTTTTACAATTTCCAAACCACTCCAACATTTCTAAAATTCCCTGAGCATGAGTTTCATTTTTTTTTTGTCAGTAAAAAGAAGCATAGCAATAACTGCTGAGCAATGAACCTTCATATCACCACATTACCACCATTGGTGAAAAGTCTAAAACACCTAAAATTCTGAAATTAAAAGCAACTGAAAACCTTACTAAGCTGTCAGTTATATCACATACTTCCAACAACTTCTTGTACTAGCAGTATTTTTCTGGGAAGTTTCCCCTAGAAAATTGAATTAGAAGGGTTTTTGCATGGTGATAGAGGGCAGGAGCATTTTGGTGCAGAGGAAGGTAGTGATTTAATAATTCAGATTGGGTCTGTTACTTCCTACATCAAATAAATGTAGGAGAAGACAATGGCAGGAGTTGTCAGCAACATGAACAAAGAGGGGCCAGGTCTGGTATTTCTGGTGGTGCTTGGAGGATGGGGAACAATGTCAGTTAAAAGTAAGACATTGTCAAGATCGGTAATGCCACTTTTAAACTGATGACAAAAACCTTGAATTTGATGTGGGAAGATAAGATGGGGCAACAGGGTAAAAAGATGATCTTATTTGCTCTGGGCATCATACAAAGACTTCCTGACCCTGGCCTTGCTAATGTATAAGGTGATTAATAATGTAGGTGCAACTTCAGTATCAAGGGACTTCAAACTAAATTCCTCTCCACTTCTGCCCATTTTTTATTTTTTTATGGCCTACTACATGTAAATCACTGCAGTATACACTCCATTGCACACAGGCTGGGCAGATGCAGTGCTGGTTTAAGAAAGCTTACCTGAATCTAATTGCTTTAAGAGATCTGATCCTTGTACAAACTTCTGAAAGTAGCCCAGTGTTTGATAATTCCCTTCTTTAATTCTGATCCACATGTTTGCATGATTGTTGAGCAACTTCATATAACTTTTCTACTGAACATGTTTCTACAACTTCAAGCTGCATAAACTGTTTCTGAATCCAGTGCAACTACTGTGCAAATGGGAGAAGAATTCAGACTCTTAGGCAAATACGTGAAGCTTAATTTTTATCCTGATCTAATGAAGATCTGTGAATCTGGTTGTAGTAATACTGAATTACTGGAATAGTACCTCTGAAAACACATGTTAACAATGCAGGTCCACGGTCACTGTCTCCTATTGTATCTCCTATTTTTTTATGCTGAGACTGACAATTGCAATTGTAAGACTATGTGGGTATAGTTTTTGTTGTGATTAAACAAACTCTTGCTGGATCTTTTTGACATTCAGCTGTTGCTGAAGATGTTAAAGTAAATGTACTAATCATTGGTAACAAAGCAGCCTAATCCACGCTGACCTACAATTTGTTTAGGATCCTTTGGAGCAACAAAGAGATTAAAGTATATAAAAAAAAGAAGAGGTAAATAGTGGGTCAGAGATTAGAAGTGAAAAAGGAAAAGGCTGGCTTCCCCCAGACCACACACTGATAGTGGACTTTTGGTCACTGATTGTTAGAAAATGTTTCATGTTTCACTTTCCCCCCAGAACCTTAGAAAGAGAAGGTTTGATTGGCACTTGTCATGACTGATAGAGAGACGAAGATGCTTTGGTAAAAAGGAGAGGGAGGCAGCCGTGTCAAAAGCAGAAGTAGTCAAAGGATGATTCCTCCTTTCTGTGGTTTTGTCTCTTTCTAAATTATTCAAATCTGGGTGGCATCTTAGGATAACTGGCATTTTGACACAGCTTAAAGGATTGTCTCACTAACTCTATTGAACTAAGGCTGCCATCCTTTTTAAGAAAAATTATAAAGAGGCAGATCTTCTATAATCTGATATGTATACAAACCAAAGGCAGCTTGATGCAGGCGTCTTAAATATTTTGGAAGGGGGGCAGCAATTTTATCCATTTTGTGACTGATTGTCTTCCACATCCATCTGCAAGAATGCTACTTATTGGTCTAAAAAAAGCCTTTATTTGATTTTCTTTAGAATATCCATAGTTGTTTGCAATGCATCTGGTGGTTACAAATCCAAGTCAGGCCAGCTGGATCAGAATCAACAAATGTGGGGAATTTTCTCAGTCGAAAGAAGGTACCTCACCAACAGGGAATCTCTTCTATTGATGGTCATCCTGATTATGGATTTTTCTTTTAGGGGCAATTTCCTTTCTTTCTTTTCAGAAAGGGACCGTGTCCCCTCTTAGTGCTTTGTCTAAACCATGCTAGCTGGCTTAAATGGGCTCCCCAGGGTTAGGAGCTCCTCTGTCATTCTAAGCTGCCATTTTATGCTTTGGTGTCCTCTTCACTTATCCATAACCAGAGCCAAATCCTGCTCACTTTATTCACGGGAATCACCCACTGAAATAAATAATTGCATAAATTTTGGATTAGAAGGATTAGATGTCCAGTGGCATTCCGTGCTTAACTTCTTAAAATCATTCAGCAAAGCTTATGATTCCCACACTGTCGCAACCATTGCGCTTGGCTGTAGTTAGAAGAGAAAATATCATCTTGGCCCTTGTATTGATGTATTTGCTATGAGTTCTTTGCAAACCAACCAACAGCCTTCATTGTTTGGCTCATTTTTTTAATTCCTCCTGAGGAAAATCTTCGGTTTTCCAAAAAGAACAACTACATTGGGCTGACTCTTTGCATGTACAGTGCCCAGGGTGTTTCAGAGGTCCTTCATCCCCACCCAACAATGGTCACCAAGCTGAAGGCTTCCTAACGGACAGATTAAAGTGCTAAATGAAACTAATTGGATAGACACAACTTTCAATGAGATAGGGCTGAACTCTAGACAGATTTGTCTGATGGGTTTTTTCCCTGGTAGCCAGTTTAGCTTCTAAGAATCTTCTAGACTTTTATGAACAGGACATGCACATTCATTATTCCAATAGCACATATCAAGATAGTTGTACAAAATTTCTGGGGAGACAACTGAAATTAGAGTAGCCACAATGCTGGGAATGTGAGGTAGGCGACTTCTTTGCTTGACAAGAAAAGTATGAACACTCAGCACTTTGAACTATTAACATCTTGATTTTCTTAACTTCTAACCGGGGAAGAGCCAAAATATGTACCCCCCTAGTCTCTAACAATTTCTTTTTCTGATTTGACACAGTTCTGTATCTTTATGTATGACTTACATTTTGTTACCTAGTGGTAGAAGAACCAGTTAAGACTCACATGAAGAGAAAGATAGTTTTTTGTTGTGGGTAGGACTTCTGAATTCTTCAGAAGGCCCTCATGACTTTGTGTGGACTTTGATGGGCTTGCCAACCAGGATTGCAGAAACCCCCACGGTGCAGAGCAGTGAGAGGAAAAAGCACAAGTCTTTCATTGTCCTGTGCAGGGCCAGGAGTTGGACTCGGTGATCCTGATGGGTTCCTTCCAACTCAGCACATTCTATTTTCTATGATTCATATTAATTCATAAGTCAAGAAGGCTCAGACCATCTCCACTTTCCAAGATGGTGAACTTTAATTTTAAGCTTGTATTTGATTCCCCAGATCAAAGCAGAAGAGGGTAGCTGCACCACTAGAATCAAACTCCTGCCTGCACCATTTTCTATTCTATTGCCATACAAGATGTGATTGTAATTACCAAATAACCCTTAATCACCCCAAACACGCTTCTGAAGCTTATGTCCTCTGTAAAGTGATATCTTTCATGACAGCAGAAAAGACAGGGGGTCTATTTTCAAAACTAAATAATACACTCAAAACCTGAGCAAGCCTTCCTTTTACACAATTGAATCTATGTGTGTCTGTAAAATAATTAGATTGTCATGTGCAAATGCCCAGAAGAAATTCAGATTCTGCACCAGTGACACACATGAGAGTTATAATTTTTTTGCATGTGCAATTTAAGCTGCTTTGCTGTATAATCCTGACACAAGGAATTTTCAAATGCACTGTTTCATCTGATTACAACTTAAAACATTTTTGTTGATTTTACCCAGTTATTATCAAACATGATTTGCATTCTGTAATGTGTAAGTCTTCACAGATTCCAGAATTAGGTCCCAAATTTAAATTAGGCAGCAACAAGTAAAGCAAAATATTCAACGATCAGAATATCCTAAACTGGAATTATTTGTCCAGGTTGCTGAAATCTGTGGCCCTAAAAAGCTGGCTGTATGGTCTGTATTTTCCCCAAACTGTGAAATTAGATTCCTTTTATAGATCCATCACAGTAGTATGGAGCCATTAGATACATCATCCTACACTTGTCAGCCAGCCTTTCCTGTTCATCAGGACTGTAAAGCATATTAAGCAGACAATAATAGTACCCTTCAGGATGATTAGGTTGTCACTTTTTCCAGCTGAATAATGTACTTTGCTCCTGAATCCCACAAGCAGCAGAGGGCCTCTTTGAAACCCAGGTCCTCCGTGTCCCACTTGCATAAGGTGGTGCCAAGGATGTTTCTTTCTCCTCTGCCATCGAGTTTTCTTCTCCAATTCTTCCAGTGTGGTACCTATGAAAGTCAGCACAGATGCCAGGTCTTCAGACAGCCATGCTTCATCTTGCAGTGCCAGTTCCTGGAAAGAGGCTGAAATGTTCTGGCAAGCTGCAGAGTCACAACGCTGAGTGAAAAGAAAGTTGTTCAAACAACATCTAATGGACTTAATCCCCACTTCCTGCCCTTTCAGGATAACAGCTGAGTTTCAAAGGCAGTGCAAACTAATATACAATTCCTAGGAACAGTTTGACAAAGTTAAAGCATCCATCAGACTGAAACTGGTGGCGAATAAAAGTCTTTCAAAAGACTAGAAAGGTAAAAGACAAATTTCTTTTTGGATGGTTTCAATCTATCCAGTGACCTTCAGCCTGGCCATGGCCAGGCATGAAAAACACAGCCTGCCCAGAGCAGTTCCTGACCTCAGCAGCCCCATTTCCTTGCAGTGTATGTCAAGGCTTGGGCGGCTCTGGAGCTCTTTTGGTGCCTTGCAGGGAAAATTGCATCTGTGTCCTGTAGATGTTTAACTTAAGTGGGGACAAACTCATATCCAACTGTTTGCTGTTTGGAGTCAATAGGTATTTCAGGGGTCGATCTCAGGTTTGTCATTCTTATGTTTACCTCTTCTGGTAGTTGTTCCTTTTATTTGGTTGCATCTCTACAAGAAAAATCCCCACAACTCAAACCCCACTGAGATGTGTTCCCTGTTGCTTCTCTGGAAACTCTTTCCCAAGGCAGTGTGACAATGACAACGTATCACTGACTTCAGGCCTCCTCCTGCTGAGCAGAAGTTCCATGGCTGTGATGCAAAGTCATGTTTTGTTTCAAATGGATCAGTTATGTGCTTGCCTGTTGTATGTCATGCAATGCCATTATCATCTGAGCCACTTTGTTCCCCCCCACACCCCGCATATCAGGTCTGCTTTACACTCTTTTTTTTTTTTTTTTTTTTTTTTTTTTTTTTTTTTTTTGTTGTGGCATTAAGAAATCATGAGGACATTGGCATCACATAACTCCACATTGTACCTTTCTGGCTGCCTTGACAAAAACACAACTACGTGGACATGACTGGTTTGGATCCCATTTGTAGACCTGGGGACCTACCACAGGATGTTCTACTCTTAGTGACCATAACAGTGCCATGTAAATCTTCTGAGGTGCCAGCAGGAATTCAAACTTTTCCGCTACCACAGAGTAGTAACACAGAGTGTGTGTGCAAAAAATGAGCTGTGGGGTTTCTTGCCCTGTTGGCAGCTGTGCTCATTGTGCCAGTACTCCTCTTCTGGGCTGGGGCATCCTCCTCCTGAATCACTGCTGACAGCTCCTAACAACACAAGTGGTGGCCCTGCAGCCACTTTTCCCATCCACACTTGCTGTCGGCAAGATTCCCACTGAAAATGCCAACAAAGCAAATTATATGCTATTGTGCAATCATGCTATAATCATTTCTGTAGAAAATGTGCCTTTAATAAGTGCATTGCAAGAAATTCCCTTCTCTTTTGTGTTTTGCATAATGAGCCTTCAAGACAGCATTTTAAAGAAAGCATAGCAGTCACTGAGCTCCTATTTCTGTGTTTATTTATCCAGCAATTTATGTTAAGCCGCAAGTATAATTAGCTTTTTTGGATAAACACTAAGCAAACTTGGAGTGTTTTTAAAACATAATAGGGCACCCTGCAGTGGTTCTCTTTTTTAATATTTTATTCAGAAAAGATATTCCAGGATGCCACAGGTTCTCCTGTCTGACAATGTTTAGTCGCTGGTGCTCCTAGATCCTTTCTCAGCCTTGTCTGCTGGCAAGCAGCTGCCCTCAGGAGTTTCATTAAGAAGCTTTATCTAGCAAAGGATGCTAGGGTGTGCTGCCAGATAGTTTGGCAAAATTGGCACTTTTTAACTGTCTAATCAAAGCAAAGCAACTGGCCTCAGCTCATTCAGGTCAGGAGGAGGATTATGAGGTGGTGCTCACAGCAGAGGTGTAAATGCCAAGGCAGGGCTTGAGGCTGGTGTTTTCAGGTGTGTGTGGATAGCACAGTGCAGCTCCAAGCCCCATTAAGCTGGTACTCCTGGACCTCTGTGCCTGACCCTGCAGAGTAAACCTCAGGTGTAGAGATGATGTCTGGGATCCTGGCAAAGTTCTGTCCCTGCTCATGTTGTTACAGATCATTTCTGCAATGCTGACTTTAGGACTGTCCCCTTGTGACTCCTATGTGCTGCTGTTCCAAGCTTTTAGATGAGAAACAGAATATATCTGTCCTCTCACTCCTGCCACATGTCCCTCCTTCTGGTAGAGCCCAGTCCTGAAAAACAGTGAGTGCTCTGAAGATGCACAGAAGCATCCATCCCTTGGGACTTTGTGCAGCCTCTGCACTGCTGTTCCTTCCCAGGTGCACACAGTGGGAGTTCAGCAGAGTGGAGATCTCATTTGCCCATGGAACTCATAAGATGGAAATAGGTCTTTACAGGTTGTCTCTTTATGTGGCAGAGACATTTTACTTGTACTACACAAAATAAAGCTGCTTCTCTCTACTGGCCAGAGAGGGAACATGATGTGCCCCCATTTAGGCTGACTAGTAAGAAGTGTTTTCTTCCTTTGGTGGGCTGCAAAGAAGCTGTTACTGAGCCCTCTGAGCTGGCAGCCCAGGAGCTGTTAGCTACTGCTTTGCTCTGGCAGCAGTGCTGGTTGGAACTGTGTGCCCTTTCTGGTAGAGTGACAGCACAAATTCCTCCTTTTTAGTGGCTTGTAAGGAGACACTGGCAGTTCCTTTCACCAGAAGAAAAACAAGGGAAAGTAAAAGGGAGAAGCTGTGTTTATGCATCAGGCCTTTCCTCTTTCACACCTCCAAAGTGAACAGTTGGATGTTGCTTATTTTTGGAACAAACAACATTCAGTAAACACCATCTGCTTCTGAAAAAATGAGCAACACTTGCTAAAACGGAAACAGCAGTATGCATTAAAATACCTCTCAAAGAACAACAGGCCCCATAAAAATATAACAAAGGCTGAGGTTTTGTTCAGTGCCAAAAGTGTTGATAGAAAGAGTTCTAAAATAGAACTATACCTAACAGAATCCTAAAATAAACCACAAAAGTTACTTTATTTT